>NAOQ01000139.1:63132-75781 GCA_002751075.1 Ichthyophonus hoferi | reverse complement strand
CACCCCATCTCGTCCGATCTGGGAAGTTAAACTGCTATGGGCGTGGTTAGTACTGTGGTGGATGAGAGTTACACGCTATTGACTGTAGCGCATCATATTTGCATCATATTCCCGATCCTTGATTACGTATTTTAGTGTCATAAATATATATACGACAATCATGATAAACCAAATTTTCTTTGCTAGAAACAAACATTTTTGGTCCATTTTTGGTTGAAAGCATAAACGGCTTTTGACCCTAACGTAAATGTAAACTATATTTGACTTAAAATGGAATCACTAAAATTTGGAATATAAAAAGAAAATATTTGATTCAAATGAGACTACTTGTATAATATTGCATTTGACAATATGAATATTACAACTCTGGAATATAATTGGATCTGTCCATATATTAGTGTGCCATTGAGTAATATCGAATGTGTAATGTGTATAGTGTAATAGTGTAAGAAATAGTTTGAGGATAGGATGGGATGGTATTGGCAAAGGAAAAAATAAGAATAAACTTCCTTTGATGTACTATAGTATAATTCAGGGACCACGCTATACATACCTTGTATGTGCGTATGTTTCTTCTGTTGTTTTGCCTTTGCATACTATATATATATATGTGTGTTCTGTGTTGATCTATGTGGTTTTACTTGTGTAGAATCAGTTGCTGGGATAAATTATAAGTATAATATTGCAAAAGACATGCAGGCATGTATCTAAATACTATTGTTTGATCCTATATAACCTCATTGTAATCTCATTGTATACTATCACTACACGCACTATAAATCCTATCTCTCTATCTTTCTCCCTCCCGGTCCCTTTCCCTCTCGCTCTCCAGGTAATCGAATGGCGTAAACTCCTAGACACAGAGATGACCCGACCAGAGAACCTTAAAGCAGAACTAACTCTCCTTAAAACACTGCGCCACGAAGGTATAATCTGTCTGGAACATGTCTACCATACAGGCGACGAACTATTCCTTGTGATGGAGAGAGCATTCGGCGGTGATTTCCTTGATAGAATTCTTAATGATACCGGGTCATGTCTAGCTGAACGCCATTCTAAGTTCTTCATGTTTCAGATTGTCAATGCCTTGGTTTATCTCCATGAGAATAATGTAGGTGGTTGGGTGATAGTATAGTACAGTATAGTATGATATGGTGTTATTATTATTACTATCACTGTTACTGTTTAACAGACACGATTACTATTATCATCATTATAATGTTTTTCTCTTTCTATATGTTTATCTCCTTTCCTCTCTTCCTGCATTACCATTTATATCATCACCCCAACGACCAAGAATCGTGTAATACCTACAACCCCTGTCGAATCTTTTTCTCTTAAAACGTACTATTTCTATATCTTTCTTACTCAGCCATTAGCATTCCCGACCTAAAATAAAAATACATTAATCTTAGTCTAATAATAGTTCACAATCGAATTTCACAACACATAAAGGGGTTTTACACGAACCTAAACAAATGAAATATGAGCTAACACAGGGGGGTCTATGAATATTCAGGTAGCACACAGAGACCTAAAGCCTGAAAATGTCCTGCTAGCCACTAAAGACGAGTTTACTCATACTAAGTTGTGTGATTTCGGATTTGCTCGTATTGTTGGCGAAGATTCCTTTATGAAGTCTCTGGTCGGCACCAGGGCCTATGTTGGTAGGTGGGGTGGGTTTAGGAGGTAAAGAACTAATGTGTTTATGTGTGTATACGTAGACATGCATATAAGTGGATTTGTATATATATGCATTAACATACATACATACATACGTACATGCACACACATGTATATAATCCTAAACCAATAATAAGTAAGTAACATGAACCATATATAGCTCCCGAGGTGCTGACAGCTGGGACGGATGTTGGCTACAAGTTAAAGGTGGATATCTGGTCTGTAGGAGTGGTAGCCTATGTGGCTCTTAGTGGTACCTTCCCGTTTAGGTAAGCGAAATTGCTAGGGAAAGCACCTGCTTTCATTGATGAATTGTCATGCGGGTGGGTATGCATCGGTGGGCAATTTGATAATGGTTTGGAAAACACGTTGGCTCTCTTTCTTGCCGTTAGGAGTTTGATGTTTGTCTACCCACATACTATAGTGTAAATGTATGCGTATTACCATTTTATATCCCTCTACACTTGTGCATGAACTTTCCTACCCCTATATAGCACGATTTCCACTGCAACATGTTAATATTCTATTGGCTGAATCCTATTCATATATATTAATTAGAAAGAATGTATAATAGCGATTTGATTAGTATACTATATACATAACTAACGAACCATAATATAAGGATAGTAGCGACCCTGTGATATATATAGCCTGTACCTGTGGCATTCATTCCTTCTTTCATTGGCTAACTGTTATGCCTACAGTGATGATGATGTAGTATCTGCTCGATCTTTAGAACCCGCAAACCTTTTCCCTTCCAAACATTGGGCCAATGTTTCCAATGAAGGTAACTTATAGATATATATATTACTTGTGTATGTATCTATAGTACTTGCATATATATCTATATATTGGTGTATCAATATCATTATATCTCTGTTCTTATACATTTCAAGTAACACAATTACCATCTTTCTTATTTCTCCCTCTCTCCTTAGCTAAAAACTGGATAATGCGATGCTTCGAAATCAACCCTGACCTGCGGTACAGTGCTCTTGACTGTCTGGCCGATGATTGGTTGCAGGTTAGTAGTCCCCGCCTTTTACCCTCCTCTGTCTACGTCACGCTGGCTATGCGTGGGTAGGGATGATTGGATATTATGAGCTATAATTTCTCCCTCTTTTGTCATTTATTGGCCGGTAGCGTTTTGTTGCATTTGCCTACCATCCCCCTCTATATTATTATTACACTACACCCTGATAAGGCCGTCTATGTAATAGTATAATACACCCATTGGACGACTGTAAGCAAAGTGTGACATACAACCAATTAACCAATTGATGTTAATAAAACTCACCATAAATAGAAAGCCAATCACCCACTCCATACCTATATACAAACCAATCATAATATCTTAGTCTATGATCCTATCTTTAACTAACCAATCATATTTCAGGATAAACTCTTAAAGGCTGATCTACAGGCACTAGAAAGGAAGATCAACCGTAAAGGAGCTTATCAGATTGAAAAATTTATCCAAGTATAAAAGCCATATATGTGTGGAATCGATCACTTTATATTATTGTATTCAAGACAAGCAAGAAATCTTGTAAGTTTATGTATGTATCAAACTGTTCAATTTTCATTGTTATGGAGCCTGGAGCCTCGGCCCCTAATGTCACAAATTCTATTCCAATCAAGATAAATTAATAAGTTCATAAAGCATTACCTTGACAACCACTGTGTGGACAAGGTTGCCAAGAACAATTAGGCTGTCGGTTATATTGTGCGTGAGGGTAGGGTTGGGGGGAGGGGTGGGGTGGGTCTTTATCGTCTTTATGTATGTATGTATATAGTATGGGCATGTTTATTTTATTTTACAATGTACATATTGTATCCGCCACTTAAAAATGTATGCAGCAATCTAATAAATATATACATATTAACGTGCTTTTTTTCTTGGCAACCTTCTCTCACTAGTATTTATTATAAAGGTATGTTGGGGAGATAGTGTTCCGTGGGAATATAAGCCATTTCTTAAAACATGGTCTGGTAACATGACGCGAAATATCGCATTACGTCGTAATAGTATACCTGGTCATTGGTTGGTCAGGATATATCTTTAAATATATATATAAGCCGTTCTTTTGTACTATATAAACTAACCAATATTAATTGGTTGAGATGGGCAAGATAAAGATTGGATTGGTGATTTTACCACAGTACCCCATTGGCTGTGATAAATTGTGCCAAACCCTACATTAAATACTGGAGATTGGTTAGATGGTAACTAGTTTATAAAACCAATTATCACCCAATCTTTTAATTGAAGAATGCACATGCTTTTCTTAATTGGGCTGACAAATAGCGCTGGGGATTGGTTGCAAAGGCGCCAATGGAAACTTAAAAAATGAAGTTGAATACATGGGCTTGTATTAAATGGTCTATCCAATGTTTTTTTTACGAAAAATGACCTGGTATTACACGTGGTTCACTGTTTAAAGCCTATATGTTGTGGAAATGGACGAACCCAGTCATTAAAACAATCGCATTTAGTATCGGATTCTTTCAACGGTCGAGTGTAGAATAAATTATTGTTACCATGCCAACAAGAATAGGATTACTGGATCTTGGAATACACAAATGACTGCTTGTACATACCATGACAGTGAACCAATCAGTACCTTTGAGATACTATGCTACATATATCTAATGCTCCAGTGTGAATGCAAATAATAATAGCATACAGTCATTGGTTTATCGTACAATTAATCATCGATTTTAGCTTTTATTTTTAGTTGTTTATTCCTTGAGTTCAGGGACATCTGCTTGGGAGAGAGGGTAGTAGGGTAAGAGATATGATTGGATACATCACATTGACTGCATGATAATGGGCTGATAATATCGACTGATATGTTTTATGGCATTAGAATAAACATGAATAGAGGATATAAAGAAACAAGATGATTAGATGTAAAAGGAGTGGATGAATTGATCTAGGATCCTAATGCAAGTATATAAACCAATAAGAGAAGAGCTATATAACATGTGATAGGTTAAAACAACTACATGAAAAACTAACTACCTACACTGTGTAGTTGGTGTTTATATTCTAGTGTTATAATAGATTTAAAATATTTAGATACGTTTGGCAAATAAGGTATACATAAAAGAGAAAGTGAATTGTGCCTGTACTACATACCCTCCTCGTCATCCGACTCGTCATCGTGTTCCTCCTATTGGTTAATAGGTAAGGGTGGGAAGGTTAAAAACTAATTCATCATAGCTACAAAGATTCAAAGGAATGTAAAATTTAAAGCTCTAATTCAAGTCAACATCGCAAACATTTAGATATATAGCAGGAAAAAGATGGCATAGATATAGATAGAGGTATACCAAATAAATAAAAATACAATAATAAGGAGATAGAATTGGTATACATTGGAGCAATGAAAGATAATGAACAACAAAAGATATGTTTATATTACATTATATTCTATTATATTACACTATAGTTCAAAAAAGGAAAAAACACAACAACATCAATGGACTCTCCCTTACCATTCCTCCGGCTCCTCCCTTCATCATACTGGCAAAGTCGGGGCTGTCACCACCCATACCACCCATACCTCCCATACCTCCCATACCTCCCATCTGAGACATCATCTGTTGTGATTGAATGTATGATTAGTGGTTATATAGTGCGACTTTCTGTAAAATATACCAATGAAGATAAGCAAACGGCATGGCATTATACAATGGATAAAGTTAGAAACCAACGAAAAAGCGCCAAAACAATATTACACTACCGTATAAAACCATCCAATAAGAAAAATCAGCAACACTATGAGCCAATCAAGCAGCTAGAATAAGCACTTACAGATTGAATATCCATGCCACCCATTCCGCCCATTCCACCCATTCCGCCCATTCCACCCATGCCGCCCATTCCGCCCATGCCGCCCATGCCGCCCATGCCGCCCTGAGCGCCCATATCATTGGGTACCTCCTCCTCTTCCTCATCTTCATCAACCCACTTATTGAAGTCCACCTGAGAAAAATCACATGTCAATCCAGTCCTACCCCCTAATTGGCCAACTACATAGATACAATTTTTATTGTAACCAATCAATAAGTGCTTTTAATATATTATATATTAAAGATTGACCAAGTGGTTGAGGGAAGTGTCCATATATTAATCTCAGCAACAAAACAAAAGCAAGCCAACTAAATCATATCACCGAATATCATAGTAGGATAGGGTGTAATATATCTACTGTATCGCTCACTCCCTGCATACATAAACACCATAGCCAATAATACAAACACAACCACAACCGCGTGTAGTAATTTTTAACAGAGCTTAAATTACCTTCAGCCAGTGTGTCTTGGTCTTTTCCTTTAAGAGGCGAGGCCAGAAGGGACCCTCTTCCTTCTTGGTGAGAACAACCTCTAACCAACGGCCAGTCTTGTGCTGCTTGCATTTCTACAAGGGGAAAGGAATATATTAGGTGTTTATGGGTGGAAGGGGAGAAGGCAAACACTAGAAAAAGAAAGCGATATGAACAGAGGAAAGAAGATATGGAACCCTAATACTATAAAACATGTGAGCATTAAAACAAAGGGTATAGACATAAAAGTGAGGGATGATATAGTTTAAATAGCTGTATATGACCAGGATGAGCACTGCAAAAAGGTGAGGTAAGGCACATGCATATACAAGTAGGTCAATACGTACAACAATGGTCTATATCAATCCACATTAGAAAAAAAAGAAGTACAGACGACAAACAGGCAAGTCAACATAAGTATTCACCTGATCAAACAAGCAACATCAAAATCATTCCTAGTTGTACTAAGCACAACAAGAGTTCCACACATAAATAAAAATGACTACATAACAACTTTTCAACCCATACCTCAGGAACAACTTCCTCGAACAGGACAATGTCGAGAGAGTATTCTCCCTTGGGGCTCTGTCCTACAAAAGACACCTTGTTGGCCTCTATGGTAACCTTCTCAGAGGTCATTCCACTGATGTCAAAGGTAACAAAGACAATGTCTTTTCTTTGGGCCCAGGTGGTAGGAGGAGCAAGGCTGTAAATAGGTTAGAAAGAAAGAAAGAAATCAGTACATGTCACTTGAATAAATATTATGTAGGATAGGTGTGAGAGAGGAGAGGATGGATACATTGGCATTGTTAATATTTTTATGAAACAAACTAAGAAAGAGAGGTTGTTGCAACTAAGGCTGTATTAACTATATTTAAAGGTCTCAGAAAAATGACCATACCTAGCCATTTTGTCAAAGGAAAAGATAAATAAAATAGTAAAACACTAATAAAAACGGATTCTATTCTAATACTGAATCGATTTACAATTGATCCCATCCCATCCGAATTGGAGGATGACGTACTGCCTAAATATTAAAAGGATTTTAAAGTTATTTCTGTATATTATACGTCTATTATATTATAATGTATTTATATATTTTTATCATCCATAAAAAGATGGATTTAAATTAAAATGTAAAATGGCGCAAATTAGTGATTTGCACGTGACTCGGAATTCGCGAATTCACCAAATGCTTCGTAGGTAAGCTCGCACCACTATTTTAACACTACCTAAACCTACTAATAAATAAATTCTTTTGATGTTCATGTAATGCAGTGATTGCAGATCTATATTAAACTGAACTATTCAAGATGTCTATCCATCTATACTGATCTGTTATGTTAACATTAACAAGCAAACGTAAAAGCTTATGTAAATTCTTAAAAAATGTTTTCAATTAAACCGTGAACCCTAATATGAATTTTAAAAGAACGTATGACTTTTAACGGTATGGCGAATTTCAGCCTGTTTATTTATGATATTATTGTGTTGAAGTTATTAACACCCATTGTGAATGGCAGTCGCTATTGCAAACCAAGAATTGACTAAAAGCAAAAGAGCTTTGTTCGGTATTATAACTGAAGAAAAACAAAAGGCGAGTCCTGTAACAGACAGAATCCTTTTATAATGTCTAAATATAACATATTATATCGACTACTTGGTTATTTGTGTTAATTAATTTTAAAAAGATTACTAATTGTCTATTATTAAGTACTTAATTAATTTGCACTATAACTGTTTTTCACCCATGTTGTGTATGGGGCTGTTTTTGACACATTTTTCAGTATGATGATCTCTTCCCATTGTCAAGCACTTTGATTTGCTAGCTAGATATTCTAATAAATGGTATTTGAAGAGTCAGTAGTGTAACTTTTCATTTTGTTATTGTTGTCTAGTATAGCTACATTTATAGCATAGGGAAATTGATTATAGTTATGTCTCTAAACTAATTCCAGGCTACCAATAGTTTTAATTGATTGATGATCATACTCTACAATGGTCTCCATACAGAATATTATATTGAAAAGGTATAAAAAAGGCTCTCTTTGAGACAGAATAGGCCCTCTTGATTCTGTAGTATACCGAATAATGTGTCATATGTTGAGTTTATCTTATAGGGAAGACCGATTAATTACTAGGCTTCTTATAGGATCTTGATTTACTGATTTGATTAAGGGCCTTCAATCTAACTTAAGTGCTAACGCGTTTGCCATGCGTACGTAAATAAAGTATAAATAGACCTACTGACGCGGGACGTCAGGTATAGGCTTTTATTTCTCTTTTAATTCTAGGTTGCTTGTTGAAAGTAGTTATAATTATTACTCCCTCTGATTAGAGAGGTAGAATTAGTTAAAACAGCTATTAAACGATAGCTGACATAAAGGCTATACAGTTCTTATCATAATTTTCTGCTTGCAGTAGTTGACTGTCACCTTGCACTTCAGTGAAAGAATTACTGCACAGGCTAAAATTGAGAGTGTTATGAACCCAAACACGCAGAAAGGACGTGGTATGATACAGTTAATATATTGAGGCGAGGAAGCCTGCAAAATAAATGAAACATGTGTTTTTATATATTGCGGGTTTGTGACTATGACCAATTTTTTGCACCATTATTGCATAATAAACACGTTTTGCAAATTGGCTGGCTATGTTGTCTTTAAATTTCCTGTCCTAATATATGTTATATTTGTCAATTCAAGCCTGTGTAGAAATTAATGCCATAAATTGATTATTATCACCGATAACCATACTTTATTATATTTCAAACGTCAAAATATCAACACATCAAATTGACAAGTGTGATTTGTCCCTTCCACATGACGTCACTGCTATCATGGGCCAACTCAAGGTGTTCGTACTATGCATCCGTAATTATATTCGGTTTCAAAGCATCAGGATTGGCAAGTGTGATTGGTCCCCTGTACAATGGAGTTCACACTGTAACAGGAGGATTATTTCAACTAGTTTATTATTGTCTTTCTTATGTATTTCATAAAAGTATTTCTAAAGGTATTTTATTTTTTATGCTTATCTATTTATAGATCTACACTCATTTGCAGGTGTAGGACTGCAACTTAGTAAATCAATGCTGCAAATCTAACTACATGCATTCCAATGAGTCTTAACTAATCATATGCACAATTATATTACTTAAGGCAACATGTTTTTAATTAGATTATTGGCATCTATATATAATTGCAAATAAGAAGTCCTCGTGCGGATAAAACCGAGTACTAAAGAAGTCTTTCTGCAATGCAGAAAGGGCTGGTTTAAAAAAATATAACGATTATTTATGCAGTTGAAGATTATACTTGCTAGTGTAAACTAACATCCAGGAATAAACCCAATTAAAGATTATAGACACTGCTATTACCAGTGTAGCAGTCACAACAATTTACAAGGGTAAAATGATAAAATGTCTATGAATAATGATAATGAGACCCCCTTAATAAATCTTAACGGGAAACAACTTAGAATCGAAGCCTCAGAATCAAAGGGTAGTTAAACTACTGCGAACTCTCGATTGGAAGATAAGCTGATAAGCATTTATTCTATTTTACCCTCATCATATTTATCACACTCATGTTCAGGATGACAGCCGCCTGTTGCGAACAGAGAATTTAGGATAAAAATTGTTCAAGTTTTATTCGGTCTCACTACCGAATTAAGTGTCCCCAATTTGTCTCAACCTAAGCCTTCCTATACTTTTTAAATATAGTATTTTAGATATAGAAGACTTCGGGGCCCAACATTAATTAAATAAATAATTTTGAATATAGTTACTTTACCTATACTGTACATGTAGCCATATTTAATATATAGCATGATGATTGGATAATAAAAGAAATATCAGTACTACTGGCCCATTCACAAAAGATATTTCTTATATAGTAATGGTGTCAAAAAGGCATATAATCATTCACCATGTCATCAGGCACCTTGAGGATTGAACTGACTGGAGAGAAAAATAATTACCACACGATCAATGAGTTGATCATCCAAAATCTGTATACTAATCAGCATATTCTGTCAAATAATTCCACTACTTATAAACAATTTCAACTCTATGTAACCCCATTGGTAATTACTATTTTAACTTTTCAATGATGTTGCGACTCGACATTTTTCTAGTCATCCATTTGCTGCAATAATATACCTAGTTACAAGGCTATTTGTTTTACCATCACCACAATAATAAAATAATGTTTTAGTGGCTGAATCGGACATCTACTAGAGAGTGGCACAGATTTGAACTTACTCATCATCCATAAGAAGACAGTCATTTCAAGAGATATTGGTAACCTCCACGAAACCATCAATCAGACCATTGATTTGCTAATGCCATCAACACCCTGTATTGATTTGATGACTGAATCACAATATAATAATACATAAACGGATGAACTTACAGAAATAATGACTTAAAAGATGTTTTTTTTTGGATCACAACTATAACCCAACAACGGACATGGATGAGTTTAAGCCAGCCTCAGACAATAGCAATAGGTATCATAATAATAACGCATAGAAATACTCAAATAAAAGTGAAGAGAATATGAATTAGAATTACAAAAACGCCTATGCGATAATCAATTAATATTTTAGATTATTACTAAACATATAATGGCATGCATATATCTAACTAGAATATTGCCAATAATGCTATAATTGTGACATTTTTTGTTATTATTAAGGAAATATTAATGAATTTACACTATTCAACTTTTAATATGATTATAAGCCTGTAGCCAATATAATTTATGCTTGCTTACAATGATTAAATTTTGAACAAAAATTTGATGTCAATATCATCCACCAATAGGCTAATAGAATGAAATCTTAAGTAAGTTAAAATTCGTTAGTGACATGAAATACATAAAAGATACATATTTTTCTTCATTGAACAGTGGGCAACCCCAATTGTGCCTGTTCAGCTTAAGAAAGAGTTTCTTGTTAAACATGCAACATATATGATAACGGGTGGTGAGTGTATTTTCTCAATAACATTTTATCAATAAACATCAATATTATATATATATTAATGCTATATGCAGCTTAATAAAGAAGGACGCAAATTTTTGTTGCAAACAGGTCTCTGTTTTGCCCGACTTTAGATGTTAATATGTAATCCGTAATAATCTATTCTGTCATCGTGTTAATTTACGATCATTTAGAATTGCAGAACAATTCATGATTTGCTGAAGTGAAATCTAAGCATACAAGCGTATGGGTACATTGAAACCTGATCATATAGTTTGTACGGTTTATTTGTTTAGCAAAATCTTTGTTTTGACAGTATTGAATATATTCAAAACAATAGCTATTACAGCTACCATGTACTCCAATGGGATACGTTAGTATCCTAGTATATTATTTATGCACTGGCTGATATTATATATAAAGGTAAATGAAGTAACACCCACAAAAGGGCGACTCAACATACTGCTATAACAGCAAAAGAACTATGATAAGAACTGGCTATTTCCTAATAAGCTGGATTGAGAGACACTCCAGAACCTGGAAGAAAACAGCTCTCCCGGTAAGAATCAAAAACTAATTGGAGACCCCAAAGCCTGCGGAAAAGTCAGTAAAACTACTGCAGATGGTCATGGTTTTTAACAAAGTGCTACAGCAATGGTTAGTCGACTACTTCACATCTTTAATGAAATAGTGATTGGAATGTTTTGCTTGCATATGTAATACTTTGATTACATGTATTATTGTTTCCATAAGTAAAAACTAATCTAGTAATAATTTATCAATAGGTAATAGTAGGGCTAATCTTTCCAGGTCTGAAGGAAAGAATAGAAAACTCTTGCAATACCACAGAATAATGTATTAATTTCAGCCATGTCACATATTTATATGTCTTATGCTAAGTAAGGATTATTCATAGGTTTAGTTATAGTACTATATAGTCACATATGTTTTTAGACTAGGTTATAAATTTTTATCTCTTATACTAAGTAAGGATTACACATGGTTTTCCTGCAGTAACTGTTGTTAAAAATAAGCTAGTATGTAGATTAAGTTAATTGATAATAATTGTACGAGTCAATGAGTTACTAACCTCTTTATGATTGGTTAGTATTCATATACATTAATGGATTAATCAGAGTAACCATTGGATTGGTGGTAAACAATTATTAATAGATGTTTAAATTAATACCAATTAGATTTTTAAAAAAGGCTTTTAAGGCACAGGCTTTTATATCAAAACCATCTATTAATGTAATGTCGGGACATTACCATATGTGGACATAACCTTTAGGATATTTCCCTTCGTTCTCATTATGGAAATCAGGGGTTTACTTAGTAAGAAAGTGAGCACAAAGCACAAGCTTATATTTCAATCTTATATATATTGTTTAAAAGAAGATCTTATTAAGGTGACTGACTGATTTCAGTACAATGGGCGGACAAGTATATAACGCCAAGTAAGGTCTCATACATGGACTGGAAAAATTATATAATAAATTCTATGTACTAGAAGTTATCATCGTTTATTTGATTATGTCAAAAAGTAAAAATATTTCCAAGACAAAATCATTAAACAACCGATTGTTCTTACACCAAGAAACATAGGACAGTCGATCCGAGTAAAGAAGAAGTCCAGAGTTATAATCCCA
>NAOQ01000139.1:11969-49430 GCA_002751075.1 Ichthyophonus hoferi | reverse complement strand
CTTTCCTACCTGATTGTCTGTCTAAATTGTATATACTGTCCTTTCAAAGAAAGAACCATCCACAAGGTTTATTCCTTTCCCGTGTATTTGTTTTCTTCCTCTTTCTCTCTAAGTTCTTATATAGTGCCTCTCGGTGTGTCATATATAGTTCCTAACATGCTGTTTACATAGTTGATATTAACCATCTTCCTTCCTTTTCGCAACCATTCAGGCCATGGCCAGAGATATCAAACTCAATAGTCACCAGCACACAGCAAAGGTGCTTCAACGCAAATGTGAAATGTATTTGAAGGAAATTGAAGATATGGAGAAAGAGGAGGCCGCAGTTATGTCAGAATAAATCCAAAAAAAATACAGAGGAAGGGGAAGAGATACATAATTCCGATATTTATATTGAGCCAACTACTTATATTAAATTATTGTCTATGAGGACTGTCTTGGTTATCTATGCACTGTGTTCTATAAGATATTAAATAAATGAATCATGCAGTCCTGAATTGTAAACTTGATTGGATTATTGTCATAATCTTGTTCTTTTGTAGAAGGGCCATGATGAAGGGTGCAATTGAATATATTTAATTGGATTGATCTGGTAGTACAATTGCCTTTAAGTTACTTTATTGTCCAATATTGCTGTTGGTGTTTTTACAGACCTAACTAGTCTATACTTGTGAATATTTAAAATACCAATTTCCGCATTTATAACATTATTTCACTCTGCTTTAGTTGTTATTTTGCAGTATTTTGGTTCTTGTCTCACTGTGATACGGTTGTTATCCCACTCACTATGGATGGCAGCCGTGATTGCAAGCAGAGAATTAAATAAAGACAAAAGAGCTTTATTCAATGTAAGTGCACAAAACCAAGTGGTGAGGTTTGTCACAGACAGAGCCTTTATAAGATACCATGCGACTCAAATGATATCCAGAACTGTCTTCTGAAAACGATATTATTGGATCCTTGTAGAGCGTTTTATTAGTGAGACAAATACATAGCAATATATATTAGTATCTATTATATATATATAAGCTAATTTAGGGTAGTATTAACTTGGCGCATTACTGCAATACTGGTATTACAAGCTATATCAAGCTTAGCATTTGATTAACCGTGTTGAATTTATCATCATAGTCAAATAAAATTCAATATTAGCAATCCCACTTCGTATGAAACAATGCTAGTCGTGCTAGTAATAATCAAGGTACCTAAACAGTTAGCAACATATAGCCCAAGTGTCATAATAATACTACACAGTAGCTAAATACTAAATAAACTAATTTTAGTATGCCCCCAAAAGCCGTAAATAAATCATCTAAACCCATTCTAGTTAAACAGTGTCATTGAATCCAACTACTAACCAACCACTTGATATTTTAGGGACATTACATCAAGATCACACATTATTTGACTTCAATTTCAGGCTAACCAATCTAGAAGTAGCATCTCTGTCTATTGACAGAGAACAACAAGAGACTGCAATACACCAATGAGAACCAATAAGTAATCCACTTAAATTATATTAGTTTGAAACTCAGACTGGGAGACAATGTCGAAAACCTGGCAAAGGGATACTTATCTATAATTCTAAATCAAAAAAGTTTCTTATAAACAATATTTCCAATACAATTGCATGTGAAGCAGTTATGTTAGGCCACCAATACACACAAAAATTGTATAGACTGTTGGGCAAGAAGAGCAGGAAAATGATGGTGAATAGAGACATATGTTTCTATGAGAAAACTTACCTTATGTGTAAAAGCAAGGATCTAGCACCATTGTTTATTGGATTATCTCCTTCTAACGGCAGGCACAAAAGTCCAAAGGGATAAAGTAAAAAATATAGAGCTACCCTAGAGCCAACATCAACTCTAGAAGAAGGAAACATAAAGAACAAGTCTCCAAGGATAGTATAGCTGATCGACAAGTCGCTATCTAGGGGGAGTCTTACAAATCTACAAGTAAAGATCAACCAGCCCCTAGGAAGGACAAGTATCCTCCTTTAACTACCTGCTCAGAACACAAGTATTCAATAGAGTGCTTACCAACTGAGGAGGAATCTCAGGCCTTTATATCAAAAGAGAATCACGTGAAGTCCAAATATACTCTGGTCATTTCATGTTCTGGTTATCAATATTCCAAGGAACCAGACACTGACCCCACATTCCATAGGACATCATTGCCCAATATATATAGCCTGGAGGTACCAAAGTCTGTAACTGCCACAATGAAACCTCTCCGATGGCTGGAATGCGAAAAGGCTATACAACAGGAAATGAAAGTTCTCTAAGACAACACACTATGTCAACTGTTTGATCATATCTAAAATCAACCAGTACCAAGAGCAATGTGGATATTCAATACAAAGAACAACAGCCATGGTAGCATTACCAAGTACAAAATCTGACTAATAGCTAATGGGTAATCACCAGCATTCCAATGTAAACTATTTCAATAATGAGTCACCAGTGTGCTTTTTGACGACCCAATGGATAGGAGGTAATGCAGGAGTGATGGGTGGTTCTTGGGAGTTGGGGACTACATCTTTAAAATATGTAGTCCTCACTATCTGAAGTAGTTTGACTGGAGGGTGTAGACGTCATGGGAAAAGTGTCATCATCATTTGAGGATGACGCTGTCTGTGCACAATCACGAAGCGCTCAATGTTTGTTTTGCTGTACTTAATTCATTTATGTTACAAGAATGCAGTTTAAATTAATTTATAAATGTACAATTTGCAAGCACTTCCATTGGGGCTAATGAGTCATTAAAATAAAGAAGCACTACTATACCTTGTCAAAATAGGATCAGACATCCCTTGTGAGTCTCTGTAAAAAATTTATCAATTAAATTAGCCAACTAGAATATTTAGGACTAGTCCCATTTAAGCCACAGTGATGTTAGCCAAAAGTTAGCACTGGCGGTTAAAACAAATATGTAAAAGAAACTGATCTAGACAGAGCTAGGGGCAGAAAAATCTCAATAAACCAAATGTATTGGCAGGTGCCCAATTAGATAAATGGAAATAAAAACAATTAATTACCTTAATAAAGAGAGTATGAATAAGCTGAAAAGGAAGATCAAACTAGAAACAGAAAAAGAAGAAGAAAAAAGAAGAAGAAGAAAAAAAGATATTAGCATATCTCTATTCACAACATACCTACATCCTTACTATCACTGGTACCATGAATATAAGCAAGTCATCTATATCCATTTATACTGACAATTTGAAAAGAATAAGGATTGGCATAGATTCAGCAGAGGATATCAAGATTGCAGTTGAGCATACGGAATATGACGACAAGAACTTACCTCACGCAAGTGAAGAAACTTTGACCCTTCGAATCACACCACTAGATTCAATTTTGTCTGAGTCAAATTATTTAAGCAATAGGTAGTAACACAGTTTTATAATTGAGTGGGAGCAGTGCATTATTTTGGAATGGGAACCATTACATTTGTCCTGTCAAACATGGAGAGAATTGAAGAGACAGTTTGACAATAAGGAAACTTTGTGGGGTTCTCAACATCTCATGGAGTTATACAGTGTAAAGCCAAACCTAGGTGAAACTAGCAGTAAGTTTTTGGCAAGAATGATAGAAATCACTAAGAGGCTGATGGAGACGAAATTAGAATTAAATGATGCAATTATCATGGCTAAACCTATCCAGGTGATGAGTGAGCCAAGATAAATGGCCAAGCATATGGAGCAATATGTAGGATCATCTTGGGGCAGAGAATTCACACAGTACTTGTTTTACTGTGAAAACCTCCTAACTTAATTCCAGTACTATAATATATTTCAATTCATGAAGTAACTCTTATATTACCCTGTATATTGAGATCAGAATCTGTAGCAGTTCTAGTGACGTGTTCACAGCTGTGGGAATCTCTAATTGTATATTTGATGGTAGTTAATTTTACTGGACCAAGAATAGTAATAGTCACTTGATCGGATCTATCTTTAAGACACAGTTTTTGTGGTAGAGGTTCTATAAAAGGCCCATATAGCGACTCTCTAGGTAACTAACTGGCTGTAGTAATTATACCTCTCTTCTAATTCGGAAGGAATCGATGCTTTGATTCACTTGGGTGCGAATGTGGAAATTGCCCAATGAGATCGATCAGTAAGGAGTAATATGTTACGAAGTAAATAACTCTTGTCACTATTTAATGCTAGTAAACAATTGATTATCGTATGTGAGTGCTAAACAGTGGATTAGACATTACAATAACGAAGTGGCTATTACATACATATAATTGAATGCAGAACATTTGTGTGCATTGCGAGAACTTGGTATTTTTGTACTAATTACCGCGTATATGTGAGTGGATTGTATTTTTCATTAGTGTTTCCGCGTATGTGTCAGCAGGGGTCCTTCATTATTGACTTTGGTTTTTTTTTATACTTCATTTTACTGCCAGGGCTAACTTTTGGTTAGCACCAATGCGGCTAGGTTCATTTAACTTAGATGAAGCTAATAATAAATATCCGTATTGGCTAATACAACTCGTGAAAGATCACAAAGACCCACTAGGAATGTCTTATTCCATCTTGATAAGGTTATATTAGTATTTCCTTATATGACGCATTAGCTAATTCACTACATGCAAAACTATGTATCGACAAATCAATTATAACTACGCGTTCATTCGAAGTTAACGATATTATAACAATTGCTCTCAATAAAGGTATAAAAACAGGTCTCAGATGAATTCTGAGACAGGTTTATTAGCTCATAAATTAATATCAAATTAATCTAAGTAGTTTAATTTGAATACTGGTTCAGTCTACATGTGGGAAACTTAGGAGCAGTTAATTAGAAAATTGGGTGTTACATGTTTTCTTTCCTTGTCAATTGAGTGTTTATGAAATGAGTGGCCAAAACTAAGTCCGTCAGTGTAATTGGAAATCTAGTTGTATGTAGATCTCTGAATGCCTCCTCCAATAACCCCAGCCTCAATTAAGAGGTCTAAGGATTTACTAACTTTAGATCTTAAGGGAAATCAATAAATTCGGTATAATATGGATCCAGGTATTATTATACTATACCGGCTCAGTAATTAGGGCCCAAGACATACACTCCAAGGCTAAGACACCATAGCACGTTATAGCCAATCACTACACTGTATGGTATTATTTTGTCTAAGGAAAGATTGTTTCAAATGTATTGATTGGCTCTTTATATCTTATCACATAGTTTTCTAGAAAAAGATAATTAAATATTAGTTGCGATTGGTTTAGCAAAACGCCATTACTAATACTTGATAAACAAAATTAAAAGCGGGACACCTATCTCAATATTTGAAAGGATAATTATAATTTAAAGTATAATCAAATGATTGAATGATTAATTATTTGAATTATACAATAGTAATGATCAAAATATTTATTGTGTATTTATTTTAGAGTAAATTGTGATTTTTATTATTTGCAACTAGCCATTGTGCACGACTTTAAACACTAAGGATTTATTACTCCCGCCGTGAAAATATTTGGTAAAGCAGGTCAATGATATCCATCAATACTAAAGCGTTTGTACTGGTGAATATATTTAATTTGACTGTATTATTGGTTCAGATAAGTTTTGTCGTCGGAATGAAATATCATGTTGTGCAATTTCAATGCATATCCAATACAATTAATCTATTTGGTGTGTTAAAAAGCAATCATGATATGTCTAACGTTCTATTAGGATTTTACCATTGGTTAACCAATCATTCTTTTTATTATTTTTTGATGTGGTGCTCTCTTTATTTTTAATAGAAAACAGATAATTCATGACCCCCACCATGTACGGAATATTCAAAGAATAGTAAATAAATATGCATAATTTTAAATAATCACTAAATAGATATCTTAAGAAATAATTGTTGAAGTCTAAAACTTTCATAATTAATTATAATATATGCATTTTAAAAAATCTATATATCTATATTCTTATAACAGTAAATAAAATTTCATATACGAAGTCATTAGTTTGGAAGGGGCGAGTAGTAGCTGAAAAACCGTAACTTGATCTAACTACCAATCATATATCTGGCGCGACACCAGGCCTAGTTACCGCAACCAACAATGCATGATAATACACTAAAAACTCTTACAATGTCCAACATCATTGGTATTACGTACACAAACAACTATGTAATATACACATGCAGATATAGAAGAGAGAAAAAAACATATTAACATTTTTAAAAAAAAAATATAAATTCAATAAAATATATATTATTTTTTAAAAAAGAAATAATATCAAAAATTATAAAAATTATATTTTTTTCAAATGCATAAAATAGTATTTGTTTTTAGTCTCTAGAGCAAGAGCCAATAAAAGCATGGCAGATCTGCGAACATTCCATCCAGTTCTATCACCGAATAGTTAAAATGCCCCACACCGGTAGTAACATATTTAATCAAATGCCTCAGTTCGTTTGCTTTAGTTTATTATTTTTTCTCTTTTTATCTTGTTGATTATAATAAATATTTAAGCAAGATGGTTTCTGTTGCTACTCCCCGCATGCGCATGGCTGCTGAGAAGCTCGACAAGAAAATTGAGAAGAGCGGCAAGTCTGTCGTTACTAAGGAAAAGGCCAAGGCATCTCCCTTGTCCCCTATGGTCTTGGGTCTTCTTTTGTTCGTTCTCGTTGGGTCCTCCCTCGCTACTACCGCCCAGTTTATGTGGCAGAGTTAAATGTACAGACCAAGTTACTAAGTTGGTTGACGCGATTATATTGGGAAATACAACTACACAATGTTTTTCCCCTAGTAAGACTTTTCCGTAATCGGTCTCTACGCTGTAATACTATACCACCATTTGGGAGAACAAACCTGGGAGAACTAAACTATATATAAAAGAATATAAGATGAAATAGGCATTCAGATAATAAACGGGCCTTGACCCTCTCTACGAGGGTGTCTTGAGGCGAATATTAAAAACTAGCTATTGCAATATTTTGTCCTATAATAACAGGTCCTACTAAAATGTCTAAGTAAGCTGGTGGCGGTGTTACTTCTTTAACCCAATCTCACAAACAGGTATACCCTTATTTATTTGGAGGCTTATCATTTTGTTCTTTCCGGTTTGGATTCTTGATGTAACATACAAATACTGTAATATATATTTTTACGATAAGTTTACCATTTGCTTGAAGTTTGCTCTTTATTTGAAATCTACGTGTGCTTAGCCCATGAGCCTATGGTTGTATACAGCCAGCTTCATTATAAGCTTGGACTCTTCTCTGGATATGACCATGCTCAAATTGACCGCCTTCTTTTAGAGATATAGCATATCTAGCTCCAGCTTTACACGCCATAGCATTCCTTACAAATATTCCACGTAATGTTTTCCGTATACCTTCACGGTCCTCTAGTTTCAATACGTGTAACTCATAACAGTAATAGGTCACCTTAACAAACCACTTTCTTTTCACGTCATCAAGCAGACTCGCCGCTTAGATACTTTTAAATGTAGCTGGTCCGATACTAGGCACCCAGAAGAACTGAAGTTGTACACGGGAAATTGGAATATAGGATGGTAATTAATTCAGTTGAGCATGTGTGTTCCTAGTCATATATGCTGGTGTGTCCAAGAAGTATGTACTTTTAGTCAATAGTAACTCGCATCTTAATCGCTTAATGAGCTCAAGCGCTATATAGATATAGTATTACTAGTTAAGTAGATCAATGATTTGGAAATATTCCTACATAATAACCACATCCAAAACCTATTATCATCTTGCTTCAGTTGTTTTCCTTACATTGTCCAATTTTTTTCGATGGAATAAGCCTAGTATTCAATAAAATAATGCCGGTATACCCACCTAATCTATGTAATAAGTAAATCAGAGAGGTAATAGCTACAATTGCATTCAAGATGTTTTAATTGGCAAGTCCTAATATTATTAAAGTAACGTATATCTATTTTTTTCTTTTATTTCTATTCCCACCTACCTTTCTCCTAGGTGAATATGCCACATGGACCTTAAATAGATAACTGTCTCTTGCTTTCAACTGATAATGCTAAACAAGATAGTATTATTATGCTATGTGTTGCCTTGTATACAACATATATACTCTTTCTCAAAGACAATACTATATATATATATATACCCTAATAGTTTTAACTCTTTTTCCTACTACACTTCATAGGTTATCATTTGAAAAAAATTTACCATATCCGATGGGACCATGAGAAATACTTATTCACTGACTGGATTACATCGTAATAGCGACGAGATTTGGAATTTTACTGGTTGCGGTAGCCAATGGGATGATGAGAGGTACCACAAAGACCAATAAATGCACCTTGTTATAATATATAAAACTACCCTAACAGATATTTACTCCATTTTATTCTCTATCTCTAGTGTACCTAGTATCCAACAACAGATAATTATTCTTAATTTGTAAATTACTTACACATTATAATCCATAACTAGGTTATTCTACTAACTCATCAATGTTTTTTAATCTTTACAGATAAGAAGTATGTATAAATACAAGGTCCTTTGTGGGAGAAATCATTCATCATATTCTCACTATATTTCTTATCAAATAGTCTCTTAGGGCCGAGATCTGAATAGTTACAATACACAAACATCCTATATATACCGTCAACTGTGCGTTGTGAATGATGGTAGTTATTAGATTCCTTTGTAGATCAAAGGATGTAGATTCTGTTTATAATTCAACCACCAAGGTAATATCATTACGTATTTTGTTACAGCTCAGTGGATGACAAAAAAAAATCAGGTATAAAACAACATTGAAAAGATATTATATTACATACAATACACTAAATAATATTACTTTATAATTCATACTCTCTTTCCTTAGCCGGATTTGGCCCGCTGATGACTTATCTAAAATGGTGTGAAAAATATGTTAGTAACATGGTTTGTGACAGGATAACACTAATGAATGCTGCTTATGTGAATATACAAGTGGTGTACATGTAGTATAACCATATATAGTAATGGGGAGAGCTGGAAGACAACACAAGTGATTGGATTATTAAAAGGGTAAGAACAAAAAGATGAAAGAGAAATAAGGGTAAGCCCACCACCACTACGCAGCATGATTTGAATGCACCAATAGAAATATATATTACATTTTTTTGCACCAACTAAACCATCGATCACAATTGATTGGGCAGACCTTGGAGGCTGGGGTAGACAGAAGAGCGGTGAGAGAGGCCACAGAGCTCCCCTCCGTTACAAGAAAGGGTCCACTAGATAGGGGAAGTGCAGTTAAATATAGTTAAATTTTAAGATCAAGTTTAAGTTTAAATTTTTTCGGTTTAGTGCTGGGATTTTGGTTCTTATATTTTTCATTGGTTATAGGCCACCACCGTATTTATCACTACTACAAGTCAGGGTGGATGGGGATGATATACTACCAATCATTAGTGTGAATAAGGAAGGGATTATTGAACGCAATTGGTTGCAGTAAAAGAAGGATTAGGCGATATTTATAGATGTCTAATGATAATATCAACACAAAACTAAATATAGGCCTGCATTCTCTGCGTATACACCAATGCAAGTGTTGTACCTAGAAGGATGCAAACCTAAAACAATAACAAGAAGGATCTGGAGAAGAATAAAAACATGGTATTTATACAAAAAAATATATAGAAAATAAGGCATATATAGCTATTAAGAAAAGAATATCATATAGCCACAGTACAGAGTTCCATATTGTAGCAGTATAATCACCATCTAGCTAGATAGATGAATGCACACATATATATATATAAGGATAGAAACTAGACCGAAAGAGCGTTAACTATACCAATAAATAAATAAAAAAAAAAAAAAATAACGTATACTTACGATTGGGACAGGTCAGTTGCAAGAAATTTCCTGAGATTACGTAATGTATCTTTAAGATCTAGGGAGGTTAAGCCACAGTACGTCATCAACTATTAAGGGATGGGTAGGATAGGTGCGGTGGTAAGTGGTCATAAGAGGTTATGTGTACATTTATATTATAGAGTAAATCATATAAGTACGTAATATACACACACATGCACATAATTACACATACATACACATATATAGGTACACATACAAAAACAACCCAATAGTAGCACACTCTTACTTGTTCTACGTTTCTATTCAGTAAAAATACGCCGTGTTCAAACCGAAGCCGCTCAACTCCTTTTGGATATAGTGGAAAACTAGCCAATGATATCTAGCTGGTTAGTCCAATGCACCATTTACGTTTAAATTTAAAAAAAATAAAATCAAAGCAAAGACTAGATATTAAAATCTTAATTTACTTCATTACCAATCATAGAGTACTGTATATACTTATACCAAGACCGAAATACTGTCTTAACCAATCCTTGCTATATAATAACACTCAGCCCTGGTATATCTTTATTGGTTAATGGTTTTCCGGTAATGCGTCTGCATGATTACAAGTAAATCCATATACATGTCTAACAAATAACGTTTTATGGTGGCCAAGAAGATTTCTCATCCAATCATTTAATACACAGCGAAAGTCTTTGGTCGTATAAACAGATATAATAGAGTTACGTAAGATGTACTATGATTTGAATAACTTGATCCTACACGTATATATATATATAATTATTATTCTATATCTTATATACTATGCTTATGTTACAACTACACTTATCCTTTCTTACAGTGATTGGATCTTAATTTGTTATTATTATTATTACTATCAACACTAAAAACTATAATCATGCTTCTAAGGGCTAGAAAAATATTGCCGACCACAGAAATTGGGAAAATAGAAGAAAAAGGAAAGAAGAAAGGAATACAACAGAATAGCCAAACAAAATAAAAACAAGATTAATATAACATAATATAATGCAATACAACAAAATACAATACAATACAATATAATATAATACAATGCAATACAATATCATATAATAAAATACAATATAATATAATGTAATATAATACAATACAACACAATACAATACTATGCAATATAATACAATATAACATAATAAAATACAAAACAAACCAGCATTTAGCACAACCCACATTTGAGTTCCCTGTGACGTCATGTGACTAGTAATGGTCGCACGTGATCCCATAGGAACAATTAAATAGCGTAGGGGGAGACTAAGATGCCGACTAATCATAAATACCAGATGGGCTACATGCCCTAGCGCATTGGCTAAATCTTCCTCTTCACAGCCTGCATATTTATATGGGAGAAGTGATTGGATGGTTATTTTAATTATCATATGAATTATTGGTTGCATGTCTCTATATATTATCTTATATGTACACCTATTAATGCAGTGATAGGTATCTAAGCCTATTGACACAACCAGGCCTCTGTTTAGCTTTCGTTTATACTTATATTTATAATAGATAATCCCCATTGCATATTTACACGGCTCGCCCATTATTAAAAATGTATTGGCTGATTATCAGTCCCCAGGTATGTGTGCAATGTTACGGATAGCAACACTAAAACATATTAATATATATATTAATATAACAGCATCTACTATGGATGTGCATTAATACATATATATATACATACATATATCATACATATAGCCAGATAATGAGAGGAAGTAAGCCAATAGTAGTTACCGTTGTAATCACTTGCACTTGGTAAAGATTGGCTTAAAATCATTAAAGAACCCAATGAACTCTGAATAATTGGATTGTGTTAGTAGAATAAACACCCTTTGATACATATTATATTTACTGATGAACCAATATAGCACGATAATATATAATTAAAATAGATTTCTGCGAGTGAACGACAGAAAGCTAAAAGCAACTCGTTTTATTCACTGAGAATGAGTCATTTGTTATTGGTCTATTTTTTATACTATTATACATCTATATCAATAGGAATCAACGTGTATGTAGAGTATAGTATTAATACCCATAGAGCAGAACATACACCCCTGAGGGTATGTACATACATACATACATAGCATATCATAGAGTCCACCTACCCTCGCTATAGGATATATAAAATTAAGTTGTCCAATCAGCTCGGAGCGTCGTAACATAAGAAGAGAACACGTGGTTTTATAGGTCATTCTATAATAGAACCCAATAGGAAGTATTAGCATAAAGGGTGCTTAGATGTACTCGAATGAATTTATATTTTAATACCGGTCTAGGCGCGTATGATTGTTTTATTAAATTTTAATAGCAAGGGCTGAGGGTATAAATGAGAGATAATGGGTATATTATTGGTCAACTTATTTATAACCAGAATATAATATAATATATAGACCAGCCTACTACTATATATTAATACGTACCGTATGTACGCCAAATTATTAATGCAACACACTAAAGCATGTTTATTCGCGTCTAATTGGGTAATAGCATTTGCTAATGCATTTCTTCGTGCTTGGATTTGATTGGACATTTCTTGCTGCTCCTCGGCTTCTATTGGCAGAGGTTTCTAGTCAGTCTGAGCATATATTGAAATGTGATGGTGAGAACCAATCACATTGTGGAAGCTGCCTCTCTCACGACTATCTTATAAATACACACATATATACGTATATACATTATCCTCCTCTCTTCCTATGTCTCTTTTCATTCCTTTGGATCACGATCTATATTAAAACCAATACATATCTCCTACATATATATTATACATAGCTGCTACTATTCACTAATATTATTTCTGCACTAATGTATTGCATCACTTATATAATACCTTACATAGTAGTAAACCCACCAAGAACCAATTTTATTTATTAATCAATAATTAAAACCAATCCCAGAGATTGAGTGTTGGATAGTAAAACTAAAAAAATCGACTGCCTAAAATGATCCCTCCATAAGTTTTTTGTTATTCGAAAGACGAAACAGGACACGCTTTAATATATTTACATTCATATTGCGGCCTAGTAATTGGTTAAATTAGTGTTTGATATTAAGGTTCACATAACTACTAGAGGGTTTCTAGCCAACACGCCTATTTAATTGGACAATTAAACCTGTTAAAAGTAAGCAGCCTTTGCATAAGTAGTTAGAAGCTTAATTCAAATTATATTATAAACCCTGGTGGACTAACCACATTTGCTTACTTAGATTTAGAAAGAATCTACATATAACAGACAACCAAGCAAAGCTATGTAATTGCAATAGAGAAGCAGAGATTGGCATACATGTTAAGCAAGGTGTTAAAATAGGAAGTTGATAATATGGGAACCTCTCAAAACCCCCTCCTCCTCCCTCTCCCTCTCCCTCTACCCCACTTTCACCTATGGCGCTATATGCTTTACTTGCTCTAAGGTGGCTTACCCTTTGTATATAGTGCAGTTTGTCGCTCTAGGTCATACTTTAGCCTTGATATTCTATTCTGCAAAAGTGTTTTTTTTCTACCCTAATAGTGTAGGGGGGCGCATAGAAGGATAAAGAAAGAGAAAGAGAACAAGAAAGAGAAAGCGAAAGAGAAATAGACCAATAGATAATTAGAAAAAAACATGTGACCAATGTGCGTCCAGGAATGGAAGGTAAACACAATGTCTACTCTCCATTGGTGATATATCACAATCACATACCATAATATATAAATTTAGAGCATTAGAGTCATAGATAGGGCTAGAAGGAGAACCCGTTAGGTATATTTGGATGAAAATTTTCATATTGTTACTATAAGGGTTTCAATTCTTTTTGTATTGGTATTAATTGGTATTAAATATTATATTACTTCGCGTGAATGGCTTAAACCATATTACCTTAAACAATGAAAATGTGCCCAACAAGATCACATTTCTATAAACGTACAATATATTAGTACAAAAATGTATTTACGTTTTATTTTATCACTTCGTTATTGATTTTTCCTATATGCATTTCTATTTGTCTGCCAGGGCAAAGGTACGGAATGGTGTTATATCACGTATAAGATATAGTTTGATTGGTAAATGAAACGCACAACATATACAGTCAGTATAGAGGAGAAAGCCAAACCAATATATAGGAAAGATATAATAGTACAATATAATATAATGCAATATAATATAATAATAATAGAGTGGAAGGGGGGAGGGAGAGAGAGGTTGACAACCACCATTGTAATAACTGGGAATATGACGTATAGACTGATGATAAAGGCGTAATAATGAAGGAATGTCATTGGTCAGGCAATTAGGGCAAAGGGTAAGAAGGACCAATGACAGGAAGGAAGGGTGAGACAATACCTACCTGACCAATGGCATCCTGTTTATTGATTAGACGAGACTCTATTGTTTCCTTGGCTGTTTTTAATCTGCTTTGCGCCTCTCGTAGTTTTAAACTCATTAAATGAATCCTGTATATGTATATGTATATGTGTATATGTACGTGTATATATATATATGTATGTGTATGTGTATGTGTATGTGTATATGTAAATATCAAATCAGATAATAAGATTTACCTTACATATAACACCTGAATATAATTATTATAAATATCAAACTCAAAATACTATAGGTTGTGCTATCACTAAACATATATGATATAAGATACAGGGTATGGGGTATGATATATAATATATAATATGTAAAAAATATTACGTAGCATATTTGTGGATTTGCCTACGTCACACCCTTAAAGACAAGTAAACACAAACACCAAAACTAAACACAATAAAAAAGATGAATATAAGTAGACAGAAAGATAGATAGATAAATAGATAGGTAGGTAGATAGGTAGACAAATAAATGGATAGATAGATAAATAAATAGATATATAGATAAATAAATAGGTAAGTAGATAGGTAGATAGGCAGGTAGGTAGACAGATACATAGATAGATAGATAGATAGATAGGTAGGTAGGTAGATAGTCCGATAGGTAGGTAGATAGGTAGATAGATTGCCATATAGATAGATAAATTGACATATAGATAGATAGATCGATAGAGAAATAGATAGATATGTAGATAGGTAGGTAGATAGGTAGATAGATAGGCAGAGAGATAGATAGATCAATAGATAAATAGATATAGGTAGGTAGATAGATAGAGAAAAGCCCTTACTTTGCAAGATCCACATGAGTATAACTAGGAACTACCTGTAATAAAAGGGGGTTAATATACCGATCACAGCCTATAAACTGCAATTTAATCTACATGGAACGGGAGAATATATGGCTAATACCATGGTGGCCATGGGTTTTCATTGGATATCACTATGATTCAACCACACAGAATTAAGTACAAGCATACCTTAGCAACCGGGTAATTGATATAATGTACAGGGGGGTTTAAGGGAAATTCGCTGGCCTCTGGTCGTACCTGTACGTCCCATACCTTACCATTAGATATACCATTAAATACCAACTAACCAACCCACATACTCCCTTATATTAATTACCAATGATACAATGAGATGCCATATATAGTATGTAATAAATGCTATACCATATATAGTATGTAATACATGATATACCATATATAGTAAGCAAAACATGACACACCATATAGCTGTCTCTAGAACTAATACTTACCCCGTATGAATAAAACCCTTGTGTTCTATGTTGCATGGATTCTAGCCCAAATATGACTGTGTTGGCAGGGTAGCTCCCATCACCAGCAACCATATCCAACTGTAGCAGTTATTATTAGTATCCATAGTAGCCATCAACCAGTGGTGAGGGAGAGGAAGAGAGAGTTGCCGAGAGAGAGGTGGGAAAGAGAGAGGTGGGCAGGGGAGGAATAAACCAATCTGCATCCAAATACAAATATATAAAATAGTAATAAGAGATACAAAACAGACCACAGAACATAACATAGCCACAATGGACTGTATGGCAATATATAGTATAGTATATATGGTATAGTATATATGGTATAATATATATATAGAATAGTATAGTGTATATAGTATAGTATATATAGTATAGTATATATAATATAGTAGGTGATAGCAGTAATCTGACCCTTTCTCCAATATAGATCAAGCCGGACAGGTCAACTTCCCAGAGCAATAAAGCAATGTATGCATGGTTTAACCCCTGTACCCATATACGTACGGTAAAAACTGTAGTAATGTAAAATGTTGGATTAGTATAAAGGAAGAGAGAAGAAAAGACAGGTTGTATACAAGTATGTAAGTGGGTCCAAAGGAAGGCTACGGTGGGTAAATAAGTAAAAATAAACTAAGTAAAGAAAGAAAATAGTAAGTCATAGAATAGGAAGAGAGGAAAGAATAGTATGCATGTATTAAAGGCGGTGTATAGTATATAGTATATAGTGTATAGTATATAGTGTATAGTGTATTATACATAGAATATAGTGTATGGTGTAATAATATATAGTGTATGGTGTATAATATATAGTGTATAATGTATAGTATATAGTGTATAATATATAGTGTATAGCGTATAATATATAATGTATAGTGTATAATATATAGTATATAGTATATAGTGCATAGTGTATAGTGTATAGTGTATAGTGTATAGTATGTAGTGTATCGTGTATATATAGTATATATAGTATATATTATAAAGTATACAGTATATAATGTACATCTATAGTATATACATATTCCATAGACTGCATCTATAGGGGCAGTATCATGCTACTATCTAGCCAGTACCTATCGCACCAACCACATACCAGAGGCAGTCGGGCTCATAGAGGTGGCCAATAAAGATGGATCTAATCCCCTCCATGTTGGATTCTGATTGGTTGGGAGGTGGGTAAATTCGTGATTTATATGGTAATCCACCTGATAATCTACCAATTAGCCCTTCACTACTCATATGCACAACACGTTAAGATTAGTTAATCGTTATGGAGATAGAGATTATGGCTGCAAAAGGAAAAAGGATGCAATAGGCATGTAGGAAGGATATTTATGTATTTTATGTGTTGATTGGCTAAGGAAACACGTGTGGAACGAGTGATATCATGTAAGTGAAATATGCGTAAATTATAGTATATATAGAGAAAAACCATTAACATAATATGAAATAATAAATATATATCAGGAATCACTCTTACCAGTGTATGTTTGACAACTTCGCTCGTGTAGAAGGCTAGAATAGGAATGCTTATTGTCAATATGATGGGTTTTTTATCATTAATTCCTGCGGTCATTGCCCAATAGAAACTGTCCTAGCATAAATACACAAAATCATAATTGGGTAGGGTATATAAAAACACCCCAATATATATACGATTACACAACTATAAATGTATCCAAATGTATCTACCTACTATAATCAGCCACCAATCAATTATCAACTCTCGCCACCACATTCCTGATGTAAATATACCAATCAAACGCCCTCTACCATCACTGCGATACATTGTCTACTAATCAAGTATGATATACAATCCAAATAAATATATTGCAAATGTCATAATTTTACAACATATGTGAGGTTCTACACACTATATATACGCAATAGTGACATCATCACTCTAAGGCAGTTGAATATGATTGGAGGGATAAATCGGGTGAAAGAACCAATGGTAATGCAATAGGAACTGCGTGTCAGTAAAAGATTATATATATGCGCCAGATTGGTGTTAAAGTGGGAATGAGCTAGTCAACCTATATTATATACAGAGCGATATAGGCAGAGATAGATAGGTAGGTAGATAGATAGATAGATAGGTAAATAGATGGATAGGCGGAAATAAAACATATACCCGGTGATTCTGGTCTACAGTGAAGGGTAAAATAGCAACTTGTAGGGCGGGGAGCCAATGAGTATCTAATATTTCTAGCTGATATACTGGATACATGACGTAATCGTCGCTAGAATGTTATTGTATAGAAGTATATATCAGTGATAGGAAGAGAGGGAGAGAGGCAGGGGAAAGGTAATAGAAGCAATAAGTGATATGTAGCCAATAGGAGTTGATATATACATTCAGATACAAAGTGATGTGTAGATGTTGCTATATATATATATATAACAATAAATAACAGTATGATACCCTACTAGCACGAAGGTCGTAGTGAATAGATAATACCAAACAATAAATCCATGAGCCTACAAAGACATATTCACAGCGACAGGATGCATAAACATTAGCATATAAATATGCATACACAATAACATACACAGAGAAACATGTGTAGATGTACTATCACAGCACATGTGAATATATTCTTATGCTACGTATAAATATATTTACAAAATTGTGTGGAATATACTTTCTCTTGTAGAGTTAGGCAGCTCAGGTAGGTGTATAGGAAGAAAATAAGTGGAGGGGGGTTGTTAAACAAAGTATTCTATATGAAGGAAATATAACTGTTTATATATATATATATATGCAGAGAGGAAATTTAAAGATGGTTAACGGGTGAGAAGAAGTGGCTTAGAAGGAAAGAGTAATAGGCCATGTTATTGTGTGTGCACAATAAGAAGAGAGATGAAGAGAAAAAGTATATTGTAAAAAAAAAGATTTACGAGTATGTATTTACGTGCATTGTTTTTGTGTGGATGGTATGTTGACTTGTATATATGTCTATGTCTGTATGTATATAGCTCAGTAAGTGTACCTAAATATGTGGATATATAAATATATATGCATGTCCATTTGCATTCATACATTTGAGTGTGTGTTTCATTTGGTTGATGAGATAATAAGAAACAATAAAATGATTAATCTACATCTGAATAAACGTGTTCGTATGGAAGTAATAACGTGAGCAAGATAATAAGTGGGTGAGAGAGAAAAAAACGGATAATATTCCCTTAAAAGCGTCACTGGAATTACCTGTTGCGACAACAGCTGGGCAGGATGCAGTACCATGTGTGTGTATTCTGTGAGCCTGAGTCACACCATCACTGCTGATTGTATTATGTTTCCATCTATAAAACCTTTAGCCTTTACAAAACTTTACACTATTATTTTCAACACAAATTATACAGCTCCAACTAACAATAAAATATCTACAATAAGTGCGACTAACATTTTTTAAACAAAACAATTGCACGATTTTAAACATTATGATTAGATTACTAGGAATTGATGGACTAATATGAGCGAATAGGAGGATAGCTTACACATATTTAATGCGCCTATTGGTACAATAATTATTTTGAGGACCAATAAAAGAAAACCAGATAAAGTGGATCTCAAGTACTATTGGATTGTGGTTTTTATTAAAGGATGACGGATCCATGATCTCCACACTTGATGATAATCGGTTATTTATTTATTGGGTTTAATATCTCACAATATTGTTTTATCTATGCAAGCCTGTCTACAAGTTATGATAACAATTGATGTTACAATATGAAGATATTGTTGCTAGAGGGTGTAAGTAGTGAAGTCAAACTATGATGCACATCTAGTACAGCTAAGTTGTGGCTCTCATCATTCTCTCATTCAGCCTTTTCTGGATTGGAGATTGGCAGACCTACCTTCCTTTATATTTACTTTAATAAAATATAATTCCTTTGTTCTTTAGTATCCCAGACAATTTTTACCAGTCTCATTGTGTGTCCAACACATCACCTATATAAGCCATTTATCAAATTCCTACGTGTCCTAATATATTACTCAAGTGTATTGATGGCTACTACTAGGAAGCAAAATACTGAGTTTTTCACCGTGAAAAATAGCTTTGAGAATGCCATAAATAATCGAGTCAATCACTAAGATGCAATAATAATTGTACATAATTGCAGTGGTAAGAAAGTAATCAAGATCTACAATGTGATTGGTCTAAATAAATTCAATTATATATAGGCGACATCCCTAGCATTGATTAACTACATTACAAGAGAATACGTCGTATATATCAATTATAAATATAGTGTTATGATCACGAATTCATTGCTATCATAGGATTTTCAAAGTTGGGACCAATGACCATTGTACACTATGATGTCACGTCAATCTACATATATCTATAAACAAATTTTTGAATGTGGAATTACAGGATCCCCATAGATTTCTCCTGGGTAGATAAGCAAAACAATATTATACAATATTATATATTAATATATATTACTACTGCATGCATATATACCATATTAAGGTAGAATTGCTTTATTGCATCAGCACACCTATGTGTTAGAAGTAACTATCAAATGGTATATCAATGTTTGGCACATGGTTGACGATGTTCAAACGGAGCTCACAGTTAACAAGGTTTGTCCATTATTAATTTTCTAGGAGATCATAGTTAATCAACTGTAATGGAGTACTTAACTAGAATTTCTAATAAATATCAAAAGTGTTAGCTGTATTAACATTTCTTAACAGTGTAATCGCAACACAGACAATTAACTACAAGACCAGCCTGGTCTTCCACAAAGTATTCCAGCTAATAAAAAATAAAATGCGCTTTTAGTGAGCCTCCCAAAAGACCCCATAATATTGGCCTAAACCTAGCATGTCATTGGAAGCCTCTAAAATACAGACAATTAGCATTACCAGGTACTCCTCACTTGCACCACACACATTTCAAGATGAACTCTAGATTAGCCAATCTGGATGCCACTTCCTCGTTGATCAACATGGATCGCAGCAAAGGGCAACACCATTCTCCCACTCAACAGTCACGATTCATTCGATTTAGAATGTTTTAAAACGCAGTTGAGCAGTGAAGGAGAAAGTGATAATCTTGGAAGGTAGTCATTATCTATGAAAATTGCCGGAGGCATGTTCAATATTAATCAAATCTGCAATAAGGTTATTGTGTCTTTGACATATCTTCCACATCACTACTTTTTTCTCAGCCGTACTAGATGAAACCTTTGCCCCTATAAGCAGGACCATATTTCTACTACCATGTCTCAAAACATCAGTCTTTCACAACACCAAAACTGTGCTCCTACACCACCAGCAACAGCAACAGTAACTACTCTGTCATCCAAGATGGTTCCAACCATGAAGAGCCCTAAACACGCTGACTGAAACATAATGTCCCTTACAGGAAGGCTATCAATTGGCTTTCTAAGAAGCAGAATATCACAGCCCTTTCCATGACTAGAATGCCCACATATAGAAACTAGATGTATAAAAGTACACGCTGAAAACTAGTCAACAATGTCTTACCAAGGAAAACTGTATCCCCTGAGGTGCTAGACATATCAAAGTTAGATACTGGTACATCTGAGACTGTGTAACTAACAAGGAGGTTGAGGTTAAATCTTGCTTAACTAAGTTAATGGCAGCCAATTGCTTGATCAAAGCAATGTCCAAGGGTAACTTGAAGTACGCCAAAATCCTGACGGGGATGCACGATCTTCTTTAATTCCTATTTATTCCCATCTACTGTAATTGTTATATCGTCCATATTTTGATTCTGTGGTATTTTTAACAATTGCAATAGTATGTGATAGAGACTATACAATGTATATTGAATTCTCAATATGAAGATGATATGGCCAGTGATGAATCTGAACAAAATGTAATTGCATTATTTAATTATGATAAATGAGTAAACTGAAATATAATATATTTTAACAAAAAATGCAACAGACTACATAATAATCTGTACATTATTCTAATTATTAATTATCCATTGCCCTGATGGTGACATGAAGGGAGCTATCATTAAACCAAGAATAAACTCCAGGAAGAGCCTGATCTACAGCTCCTCTGAATGCCTTCACACATGGAGGAACAATGTCATCTCCCTGTAACCCATGCTATGATTAGATATATACATTTCTACTAGGCCTATACTATCATGCATGTTTGTTCATAATAATAATAATAATAAAATAAAAATAGCGATAATAATTATAGTAATGGCAATAATAACAAAAAATAACAAAAATAATACTAATAATTATACCAGCAACAGCAACACAATAACAATAACAATAAAAATAGCAACAAAAACAAAAACAATAACAAAAATAGAGAATGTAATTCACTCCACATATAACATAGACCACTCTCTTCATGATTTTACATCTATTTCACAGCTTTTTTCTTTATTTGTACATAGATATAGATATACTGGGACATATTTATGTATACGAGTGAGTATGTGAATGTATCTGTTTACCAATATACATGCATTTTACTAGATAAAAAATAGGTATATAATTAATTAAACATATAAGCAAATGGGATTGCTCTACAAATTTATATATGCATAAGTGTGGGTAGATAAACGTGTATGTGTATGTATGTATGTATGTATGTATGTATATGTGCGTGTATTAAAACAAACAGCTACATTTCATTGGGCCGAGTTTTTCATAGTACCATGTATGATATACACCAACGCAAAACATGTAGAGGTATGCATGCAGTAGCAGAATATGGCACTAAAATGCTGAATAGGAAAAAAATAAACTCCAAAGAAAATGAAGTATGTGTAGAGGTAATTACCCAGAATGAAACCATTGTGGCACCCACACTATCCCCCCTGTAATGATCCTCCCGATATCCTAAGCGTTGTACTTTATCAACATAATTAGATAGGTTCTATTTAGAGAGGAAAGTACATATATTTCTTATTGGTTAGTAAAATATTATTCATCTTGCTTCAGGATAAGTTGGCCCTAATCAATTGACTGATTATCAGTTGATACAATTATATACAGTTGGTAACTAGATAAGCCTGATTGGGCCTACGTTGTAAAGATTCTTTAGACTTGGTTATTGATTGGTGTCCTTATGTTGCCATGGTGTTTATTTTAAATATTTAAAGGTCAATTGAACGCTAGATATATACTTTCTCTGCCTTTCAGAAACACATAAACTAATGTGATTGTGTACTATATATAGAGAAGTAGAAATATAGAGATGGAGATAGAGATATAGAGATACATAGGGGGTTGTAATGCAAAGTCATCACTACCTCCTTGGTAAATTCTTCCACCACACCTTGAACATATGCACGCTGCTCATCATTTACTGGATCTTCCTCTGCTACTACAAACCATCTGAGTGTTAATATGATCTCTTGATTAAAGTGATACGATTGCACTGAAAGTGTGTTTGTGCAAGAGATATGTGTCATAGCATGGTAACAGTAAGTGCTGAGAGTAGAAAAAAGGAGGGGTTATAAGGAGAGATGAAAAAGAAGAAAAAAAAGAATAGAAAATGCTGTGAGATAAAAGAGAAAAGAGAATACTTAAAGGATGGTTATGGAAAGATAAAAGAGATTTTGAGAACTAGACAAAAGAAAATGAGTACAAATGGTATGTGTTAGGGAGAGAAGGTAAGGAAAGAAAGAGAACGAAGCAATAAAATGAAGTGAGTAAGGGTCTTTACCTGTATATTCAACAAGAAAATATGATTGAATGGCATTTAATCTCTCCAGAGACCGACATGCAAAAGACACAGTGACCAATGAGTGCACAGATAAGTCCCACCCCTATAGATAGGAAGTAAACATTGGTGTTAAGTCAGTCATGACATTGTACTGATTGAATCATATCATGGAGCTGTATTGGATTTAGGAAGATAGTGAAATTACAGTCTGTTATGCATATATAGACAGATAATACTGAAAAGAAATAAAGAATAATTGGTAAGGTAAGCCAATAAAGAGAAAGGAAAAAAAAAGGTAAAAAAGGAGTGGGTGAGAGAAAGCTAAGATGGGAATAACACCTAATAAAAAAAGTAAACTAGCATATGTAGATAAGTAAAGAAGTTAATATGATCAATAATACACCAGGAATAAATTAAAAGGTAAGGATAAAACATAAATGACTAATCAAAATAACAGTATAATTTCCAGTTGCCAATAAGGAAAGTAAAAGAAACGCCAAAGGAAGAGTAGCCAAAAAGAGCTAATTTTTTAAAAGGGGAAAGAGAAAACAGAAAAGGTATGATTGGCCTACAAGGAAAAACCATATAAAATTAAATATATAAAAATATGTAATATATTATATGAAAACTAAATATGCTAAGAGGGGAAAGAGAGAAATAAAAAGAGATAATTAGACTAACTAGGGGGTGGGAAATAAAGAAAAAAATATGAAAGAATATAAAAATACGTAAAAAATAAACTAGCATACATGTGTGAATGTATAGAAATCAATATAAAGAATCAATTAAAAGGTATGAGTAAAATATAAACAACCAATAAAAATAACAGTATAGCTAGTTGGCAACAAGGAAAGTAGGTGAAAAAAGAAGTAACCGAAAAACTAAGAGAGAATGGAAAATGAATAACCAAGTTAGAACGGGATAATAAATAAATAAAATAAAAAATAAAAAATAAAAACTAAAAAATAACAAGCCAGAAAAATGTATAAAAGGTACAATTATATTTACCCTAGGTTTGTATCTCTCACATATATCATGAAGGATTGCCAGTTGTGATAATGTTAAGGGCTGTATGTTGTCTTTCAAAGCCCCTAAGGTGGTCTAATGAAAATGGAACATGAGTATATTATGTTTTTTTTGTGTATCTTTTAATATACATCGCAACAGGGTATGACTGTTTTGCTTGGTTACAGTACCTGTTTTCTCTGTCTCATGTTTATTATATGCAAGTAATCTAGCGAAGGTATAGGTTAGGCGGACGGGATAGAAATAGAATTATGCTGGTAAATAGGACAGGATACGGATTAGGGAAGAAATCGTACTTATGATGTTTATGTATATATATATGCCAGTGTCCATTTACTACAAAAGAAATTTAAGCATGGGTAATAGTCATAAGAGAAAAGGGTTAATACTAAAATGAGAAAATCCTTAGCTCAAGAGAGAAAACATTTAGAGAAACCTATAAAGATAATGCTTGGAAGATGGTAACTGGTGAAAGGATGGCCATAGCAATGAAGGCCTACACATACAGCCACATCTCTAGGCCGTGCATTCACAAGCAATGCAAGCATACAAATGTCCATACAATCAAAGCCAGACAAGTACACAAAAGCATACACAACTAAAGGTGCCTTAACAGACATAATCGAACATACACATACATGTTAAAAGAAATATATGTAAGCTATATGCCTCTCTCTTCCCACTTTTGTTCTCTATTATTTACCTAATACGTGCATCATAACTTGTAAAGACTATTTTGTATAGTTACAGTACATGTTTTGCTTTTTTTCTTTTTATGTTTGGGTTATTATATACAAATAGATTAAACTCTACGCCTCACCTAATACATGCATCAATAGACAATAGTCATGATCTAATAAATATTTTTATACACAACTCTACTTGCCTTGGGCCACTTGCTACCAGGGTTTTCAGGCTTCAAATCCAACGAGGAACTCAATCTCTCTTTTAAAGCTACCACACTACTAGGAAAGCCTTCAAAGGCAAGGGTTAACACGCCATTCCAAGCAACAATATACTGCAGTGGTCTTAACGAAAAGGATGCTTGTTCAGAAATACAGGAACGTACAACACCCTGTGCCTCATTTATTAGCTCGTTGGGTAGCATTGTCGGCTGAACCGCTGAACTATAATTTGTATTTACGAATGTTGTATTATTTACCTTTCCCTTGTCACTCAGGTTCGTTGCTTGGGTGTTTTATCTTTTCGTGTATAGTTCATTCATACTTGAATCCCTCAGTTAAATGCACCTTTTCACGTTTTTCTTGTTTTTTTTTTTTTTAGTTTGGTACTTATTTTATGTTCAGCACAACCGTTGCAGACCTGTTTATCAGGCTTACTCCTACCTCTCTATAGCCAATACGTTTGATTATTATCATTAAATAAACCGCCAAGTACGTTTTGAAAGTAATGTGTTGTACTACTGCTTCTATTTTATTATACAGGAATATAATGTTTATTATTTACTTAGCTCACTTTTGTAGTCAAACACTGCCATCAAGATTTACATATTAGAGATTGTCATGTATACTCTATGGGTGGACCACACGAATATTGTCTACTTTGTAAGCAGAGTGTTATAGATGTTATATGCTTTATGGATGTGTTTCTTTGATATATTTTTTTATATAAAAAGTCATATCTTTATCATATAAACATACGTATACATGATTTTCAAGTCATTTTAAAGATTTTTTTAATGTCACAGATCAAGACTAGTGATAATTTGATGTTTCTTTGTTTGCCCTTAGCTAATCATTCACCATTCAACTATCACACAGGAAGCAAACTAAAACAACGCCATATAAGCAGCCTAACATAATGTACTGAAGAATAATGGATATAATATAGCAACTATAAGATAGTAAAAGGCGGTAAAAGGTCAACTAAATGCTTCTCAGGTTTAGCTTTTAGTTCTGATACGTTTTCCAACTACTGGTGATTCAAAAAATATATATCCGGGGCTCCTTATAACACTACTATAATGTTAATTTAAAAATACTTGTTGCACCACGATAGCGCGAATACTTTGCCTTTCATATACATATTTGACTTTCTCCTATGCCTACGTAAGTGCAATACCTGGGACATCTAGTCTACTAATATATATACGGGTGGAGGTGTATTAAGTCAGATGTAGTCTCTTACAGCGTCTTGCGCAATGCAAACCATACACCTCTTGAAGGTAAGACATAGATTATAGTTGATGGTGTAGGAGTTGTTTATGAAGTCAGATGGCTTATCAACCTTGAACTCTTTACTTGCGCACTCTGTCTGCTTATACTTAGGTATTATAACTGCAAGTTACTTTCTCCTCTCTTGTAGTTGGGTATGCAATTCAAAAACTCCCAGAAATATGCTGACTGTAGTGACTCTGTATGAACGGTTGACTGCTTATAAGCCATAAACAAGGACTGGCCTACGTATAAAAAGAACAAGACAAAAGTCAATGTCATCTAATGACCTAAAAATATACATATACATATACAGTAACAAAATTTACAGAATAAACAAAATCATTGGTCTTATTATGGTGTTGCATGACTTCATACGTTCAAGAGTTTATTTTATATCCAGCATTTACAGTGATTTGAACTAGGTTGATCTCTGGAATCTTAGACAAATCCAAGAATGATTTAATGGGCATTGCTGATTTAGGACCTATTCTGTCTTTCTTATTCTGTTCTTTTGCACTACTATATTGCCATGTAAACCTGGCTGTATGTGCATCTATCTATCTATATATTTATATATATCGGTATATATATATATATATATATATCTATCCACTTATCTATTTATTTATCTATCTTACAGTAGTATTATATAGTTCATTGCCCTTAACTATATTGACACATGACCGATACTAAGCTAACAAATGCTTTGTAAAGGTCCTGTATCCTGTATATAGTGTCACATTTTATAATATACAGCAGTATATATAAAGATTAAAAAGAATGATAGAAATGGTTTTCTTCATTAAGTGTAAACAACAATGACTTGAAATATTAAGCTCTATGGCAATTCCGGGCTGGATTTTCTTTTCTTTATGCATCATACCTACCACTAAATACCCTTATACGAAGTTGGCTAATGAAATAAACCCAAACACATTTAAAACAATTTAAAATTTATTTATAAATACAATGCTTTTTATTTTTTATTTATAAGGTTAGTATAATAGTAGGAGGCAAACCAACTTATTTATGATATAGCTTTCCATATAACTTTTTGTTCAAAGTTGCTTTTTCTTTGTAGAATTTGTGTAGAGTTTTTAGTGCTGTAAAAACAAAAAGGAACAGACAAGTATACTGTTTCCTAGAAATGATATGTATCAACGTTGTATTATAATATTGTATAGAGTACTCCCTTTATTATTAACTTTTTTTTTCTTTTATACTTGTTTTTTATCATATCTTGACTCTAGTTTTTGCTATCATCTTGTTGACGATGTTCCAAAAAAACTAGGAACATCTATCAGTTGGAAGATATTAGGTAACTATTTAATCCATCCATTTAATCCTGAGCCACTCTATTTCAAGTATTTATGATTAAGACTACAATCGAGATTAACGATCTCGTAACAGTGATTAATTAATCATTTGTCAATCATGCCTGATGCGCTTGTTACTAGAACTTTGGTTGATCTACGTGTGGAATAGGATAGTAAAGTTCATACGGTCCGTAATGTGGGATGCATTAACCAAGATAGCCATAAAATATTTTGGACACTAATAAATTGAATTTGATCTCCATCCTATATTAACCAGTGATATTATTGCTAATTGACTGAGTAGGGAATAGTTGAGTAATATAATTATCATTCTTAATACAGAATAACTTAGTGTTACACTCCTTTTCCATTGGCCTCTCGTAGACTTAGGCTTTAAATGATTGGTTATAAACAATAATGGAATGATACAAGACTTAACTGTAAAAGCCACGAGGACTTAGTTGAGTTAGGTATACGCTCTAATGTCTACTTGGGAGACAGGCAAATGTATTGATTACTATTCGTTTATAGGCACTGTGATGAGGCTGGTAATTTTTGCTGCAAATCAATATTTTTTCTACCTCGTTACATACTACTATAACATATATACGTTGTTACAAGGCTATTCGTTTTAAGTTCACCACTGTGACAAAATACCATTTTAGTGGTTACCCAACTGGAAAAGTAGGAACTAAATCTAATATCTACTAAATCAGGTCAAGTGAATCTAAATATACAAAACAATGAGATTGTACCATAGTTAGATAAATGATATGATTGGCTATAATATGATTGGCTGATATGTAATATAATGTTATATTTGTGATTAGTTTAAAGAAACTGTGACCATATGAAAATACATCAACAGTATGATCTAATATGTTGTATTATGTGTGTAAAGAAGCCATAACTATTGGATTACATCAAAAGTATAATATAGTGTCGTAAACCACGTCTTCTGGATCCACGTCCTCTTCCTGATCCATAGGGGTGCTCCTCTTCTTTCCCCTACTCTTGGAACTTGAAACTTCTGTTTTCTCCTGGACTTCTGAAGGCTGATCGTCTTCCTCTGATTCAGATGAGAAATGTACTCTCTGCTTCTTCTTCTTCTCTGTCCTCAGAGTGCTCCCTGACTTCTTCCCCATTGACTTGCTGTGTTGTTGGTACCTGTCAATCATACTAAGATGCATTAACTGGGACTCAGTCATAATCGCAGATGCGTCACATTAAAGTTTATAACTTTGTTAATCTATTGTCAACTAAAAATTAGGATCCAGACTAAGTTTGTAAATGCTGATTATATAGTTGTTTAGTTCCTAATCAATACCAGCTGACCAGATGATAAGCCTTTAAAACAACGCATGTTATTTGACAAGTTACTCACAGTACGGGTTATTTGGCATGATGACAGCATCCTTAGTTATCTTATCAAGATGTAAGCGTCATTAATCTAAGTAATGTTAAGTTCATATGTTATGCCAATCGCTGAGTGTGATTATTTGTTTAGATCATTATTGCTTATTTAATCGCAGCAAATTTGCATGTAAACTGTATCAACCTTCTGATCCTAATTAAAATAATTAGAGACAACATGGAATTAATTAGTTGTCTTCAATTAATATCTAAAAAACTTGGATCCGATTGATATCTTATTATGAAACTGCTAAATATTTAAAGGTTCAATGCTATATAACCAGTAAGTGTTTTTGTGCAAGACATCGTGAAGTATTCGACCATTACTTGTAAAGGCTGAAATACTCCAACATATAGTATACTATTATTTATGACTATATGAAATTACAACAACGGTATTGCAACCCAACATTTTCGTATCTTTCTGTTGGCTACAATACTATATACATGGCTATATGGTTATTTGTTTTACTCTCTCCATGATAACAAAATACTATTTTAGTGGCCGCATCAGACATCTGCTAGAGAGTGGAACCGAACTTCACGTAATCATCGTCCTAAGACATTGACAACTGTAGGATATAGTGCCAGATGTAGTTGATAAATGAGTAGACTCAGAAAGCGAGTCAGTTGACTTAGAAGATCATGTGGATGCAGAGATGAGGCTCGGATCACCTAATAAAGTTCTATATTTCTCACAGGCACTGAACGCATTGCCCAAGTTTTGTCCAAGATTGTCCTGTGTCAGAAAACAAATATATTCTCATCTTCTTTACCTTGTTCACAAACCACTTAATTGAAACTGCGGATTTGATAAACTTCTTTTTATGAATGTTCTTCTTGCCGGAATTTTTGATTTGACTTGACGATGTCACAACTTATGCCAATAAAGATACAAACTTGTATATAACAAACATTTACTATAATATGTTAAAACAGAATTATTTAATTATTTTGGGTATTTCTTTATATAGCTATAAATATTTAATATTATAAGCATTTATTATTACATATGTAGCCTGGGGAAATAGTTGGAACAATTTATTAGTGTTAAATGGTAATATCAGGTGATTTATCAAAATTGAATTAGCCAATAATAGAGATCTTTCAGCTACATAATAAGCCATTTCAGATCATATGTTTTGGGTCCAGATAGCAAATTGTTTAGGCATCCTACCTAAGACAGGTCCTCTTAACTTGTTTAATAGTAAAAATATGTTTTAACATATCTATACTCCTGTGTTTGCAAAAGGACACATTAAAATGCTCCTTAATTCTTAATTCGGTATTATCTCTCCTTATGAACGAATATAGGTCACAGGAATACTCATGTCTCTACCTATTATTCACAACATGATAGCAGAAAAAACTTGAATAGTCTATCATGGCTACAAAATTTGGTAATTCAATTAAGTCAATGATCTATAAACGCCAACACTACTTCACCCCAATCTACATTATTCATCCACTGACTTCTATGTGTGGAGGCTCAATTTTATTACTTTTACACACTATCTTTAAATCTGTATTTGAACTGTCAACATTTCTAGCATCAAGGTGACACCAAAATAACGTACAAACAACTGGAAAATACCCACATATCACCTTAGCTGCCAGCTGCCAGACACCAGATGCTAGAGCCTACAATAGAGCCTGAGCCAGAGTTTACAACAGAGCCTGAGCCAGAGTATGAACAAGCAGGAACATGTATCATACAGATTGGTCAACTGTCCTTCATTTTTTTGCATTAAGTGCTATGCCGCAGTCATTTCTGAATGTTGCCAGGAAGTATTGGTCAATGGTTTGCTCAGTATTATTGAAAGTAATCAGGCCTAAGCACTCGCAACACTGTATAATTGGATTATTCATTAGTAACAATTAAGATTCATGTAATCTCAATATGTTTAACCTACTTTCACTCTGTCCTTAATGGGCCAACATCTACATCTTCTGGAGCTCCCTAACTCATCATTAAATTTGGTTTCAAACTATTTTGTAAGCCAATCAGCAGGTTTGTGGGCTTTAGTGACAACAACACTATGCTATTTTTTGTAAAACTCTATATCTGAGTTTGTTACAAGAATTAAACTCTCCTGGCAATAATACTGTTGCATAGGAGTACTCTCTAATTCCCCTCCTCTGCCTGCCCCACTCCTATCTCCCCCCTGCCACATAAAACAAAAGTACTAAACAAGTTCACAGCTAAGACACTATGGAGTTCTGGCATTATCTTGTGGAAGTAGCAAAAACACACAAACGTTTCTGTCTTGGTCTTCATATAGTAATGCATCAGATAGTGCAAAAATTGGCTTATGATGATTAAACAAAATTGAAAGACACTGATACTTATCATTTAAAGCCCTTTTTAGTCTGCAAAGACTTTGTAGAATAATTAATTGCTGTGTAGTACCGGGTTCCTGCTCTTGTGTGCCTTGGTGAATTTTGTCACGGTTCAAATGTTGCTGCAGTTTAGGTCACACTACATGGTTTTTTTTTACTTTGAAGTAGATGCCTTCTATGTCTACTTTCCAAACACTCTGGTAATATATGGAGTTGAGCAGCAAAGATATCCTAGAATAACAAATTATGGTTGGTGGTACTTGTTATTACTGCTACGTCTTAACACTAAGTACTTTGCCACTAGAAGTGAAGTGAATATGGAATTATGTAAGCTACAATTTGCATTTATTCATGAATTGTCTTTCAGTCATTCAATTATATATACCCTTGGCTAAGAGGCTTATCTTTTAAGCTTAACCTGAGTGAACTAAAGATGTTTTAAATAAATCTGATAAGCAAACAAAGTTTAAGACTATACAATTATAGATAACAGATATAATATATTTTATATTAGTTTGCTAAATAAAAACATCTAACACTATATTTCCACAATAGTAATATATATATATTTAGCAATACTAAATGTAAAACCGATAAAATATTATTGATGTGGTTTTCTGAACAATGAAGTATTGGTCATGTTGTCCCTGATAAGAAACACAAACCAATACAATCTTGCCATTTTATGGTAAAATCACATGCCAATATAATCTGGCCATTATATAATAAAATCACACACCAATACAATCCATCTACTGTGTAGTTGTACTTGATTTAATATCAAGCATACTGTTTAATAAATATACTATTTCTATGATACTATAAAATATGTCTGACACCCTCTCTGGATCTGTCATTTTTTTAAGTAACAGATCCTACATCATTCTACAAGTAAACTACCCTCTCTTGATCCTTCATCTCCTTGGTGGTTTTAGCATTAATCATGTCAAGCATGTCTCTGGCCTTCTTGAATACTGGCAGCTGCAAACTTTTAGTAAACATGTAGCCTTGTTCAACTTAGTATTAATGTATGTGAGTTTTATCTCTTTTAAGGCTACTTGTTGTTTTGTAAAATACTCTCTTAGTTTTACATAGCGCATCTTGTTTTATAAGGCTACAGTTTCTGTGAATAAGAGTAAACCTATATTTGTCCCCAGTTATGTTGATGGGCAACAGAAGGCCTTGACCAAGTTCTTCATATAGGAAAGCCAACCAAAGTGCTTCCATGCCACTTTTGGACAGAGCAACAAACTCTGCTTTAGTATTTGAATGGGTAGCTAGCTTCATGAGATGACTCTTACATGCTATTGCTCCAGCTTGCTTATCATTACCACCAAACCTAGCATACATACCAGAAGTGCTGTGCAATGTTGCTGCAGAACCCATGAAATCACGGTCACTATATATCTTAAGTTTTTTATGAATATGTTTATAAATCAACTTGTATTTTACTGTAGTCTTTAAGTACCCTAAAATATGAAGTATCAATGACTCTGGTAGGGAGCTTTGGCGAAGCAGCCAAGGAAGCTAACAACATAAGCTATATCAGGCCTTGTTCATTTTGCCAGCCACATAAGCATGCCAAAGGTTGATGAAAAAGCCTCTTCATCAGCAGGGTCATCGTCTTTATTCAAGTCTCATTGAATACCAGGGACAACAAAAGATTTCATTTTATCTGAGATACTTCCCTCCCCAAATCCCACTAGCAGTTTCCGAGTATGCTGCTCTTAGGGCAAAATAGTGGATCCATTACACTTAGTCCTAATCTCAAGACTCAATTGTTTTGGTGTGCCCAGGTCTTTCATCTCAAAATGGTCACCAATAAGCTTAACAAACTCAGAAATAACCTTACCATTCTCACCACAAATAAGGAATCATCCACATAGGCCAATACCCATGGAGTGTAGCTGTAAGGAATCGTGAATCTCAGTTTGGCTAAGAAGCCTTTTCTGAGATCTAGAGAATTGCACCTGAGTGCAATTAGAGACGTCGCTGGTGACTGTCAGAATCTAACTCTTATCTTAAATAGTAAATAGCTTATTCTGGAAATTGTAAATTGTAAGGGATGGTCAATCTCTAAGATTAGAACCACTAACCCATCCAGACCTGGGTCAAGTTGTAAGATTGGAACTGCTAACCCAGTTCAATCCAAGTTAAGCAATGAGATCTGGACTAACCTGTATGTGATTTGTATTCTGTAGTACATCAGGGGTCGGATGTGTCAACAGCAGATTACAGTTTTCTTTAAAAGATGAATCAAAGAATAAATGAAAAACAGTTGATTATATACATTGCTCTTTGCATTAGCTCCCAAGTGTAGTTGTAGCTTAGAAAGTATTTTCAAGGTGAAAGGTATATTATTAAATTTAATGGGGTTATAGGTCTTTTAGCATACCTCCACTTCTGTTACTCTGCTGAGATGGTTATTGATGACAGCAACAGGAGGTCAAACCCAACGAGTTTCTGGGCTTGCCCTAGGCATCTAGTGGACCTCACTTTGTTGACTGGTTTAGCAATGTTGGAGAGTAATGTGTCCGCCTGGAAGAATGACCTTACTGTAATCTTAATGGAATTATGCTGCTCTAGTATGCTGCAGATGTATCCTGGCGTCAAAAATGTTCCCCTGAATGAAGAGTTACCTGAACAAGAGGTCTTTGTGAAGGGTTTACTCCTCCAGTCATTGACCCCAGAGGCTCACTTAGCTTGTGGAGTTACTATTGACACCCCAGCTTACTATGTTTTTCAGAATGTAATGGTCGCTTCCAAGGGCTACGAGCATAAGCTCCTAATGGCGTTTTTGGCATGTTTTGCCCTAAACCATTTTGCTTCCAGGAAGAGAGCATATTCCTATGTGACTCATACATACAGAATACTACAACAGTTTGCTGGGTTTAAACTAGTATTTGACCCACAGGTGGAATATGTGAAGGTGCTAACTGCTATATGAGCAGTGAACAAATGTTTCTTTGCAGTTGCATTTGACTGTTCGGGAAATGCGGGTTCCTGTACTATTCAATAATTCATGGTGGCTTGCTTAAGCTGGGACAGGGGTTTCATGGACAGCGAGCAAGTCTAGTCTATATTTGCAACCCAGGTCCCTTTCTGGGGTCACTTAGAGGGACGTTTCAAGACCCCAAGAGGGAAACTATTATCCAAAGGACCTCCCCATTGTAATATCTGTCAGTGTTAGGTCTGTGCAGGTATGGATCACGTCATGATGGACTGCCCAGTGTATATCCACCACCTCGAGAAGCTCAACAGAGGAAATACCAGTCCTCTAAAGATGCTTCTAGTTTGTCACTATCACAGGTCTGCAGGGAATCATGATACTGTGGGATGCAGATGGGCCAGAGGGGGCCGCTGAGGAAATGGACGTCAGGAGTTCATGATGACTTGCCATGTAGCTACAGTTCCTGAAAACATGTGCGAGTCCCACTTTCACTTTAATAAATCCCACCCTCTATGCTATGACTCGAGTGTGAGCATTTACATAACTTCATATTTTGATACGTTTTTAGAAGGCTCCATTGCACAGGTCAATATTAGAGTAAATTTTTGAAAAGGCCTTTACATGGCCCAGTTCAAAGGCTCTGTAATGGTCTAGACTTGGTTTGATAATGTAGTGTTAATTCTTAACTCAGCAACTAGATAATGTCATTTTTGTTCCTGGGGTGTTAAGATCTATTATTTCTAATGTGGTAGTTGTAGAACGCAGATTTACTACCACAGTCATGGGTGATATGGGGGTTTTCCGTATCCATAGTGAGGAACGTGGCACCATCATTCAGGGTTCAATGATGAACAGGGGGTTCTACATCAATGGCAGTTTTCTACGCCATGTTAGCTCAAGTCCTCATCAATTCATTATCACTATGCAGCATGTTTCGCTAACTATCATGGAACTGCACTGTCAGTTGGGACATGCTAGTCTGCCGGTTTTGAAATCGGCGTTGTGGAGTTTTAGATTCCTCTTTCAGACAATCCAAAACGGTTAGTATGTTTAGATTGCCCCAAAGTCAATATTACTATGTCCTCATATTCAAAGCGTATCGATTTTCCATTCAAATTACTGTCGGGGGTGTCCATGGAATTCATGGGTCCTCTGCCTATGACAAAACGAGGTTTTAGATATCTGTTAGTCATAGTGGACGTGTTTTCCCAATATTGCTGTGTTACCCATTAAGGAGTCAATCTGATGTTTTGGCAAGCTTCACCCTTTTCAATGAAGGGGCTATGAAGGTTACTGGTTTGCACATTCAGCAGCTCTTAACGGATACTGGATCCGAATTCATAAACGAGGAATTCCACCACTACTTCAAACAGTGGAAAATTGACCATATTTGGACCATAGTAAATAGCTCTGCCCAGAGCAAGTGAAAAAAATGTGTAATTGCTTGGTCTATCAGATCTGCTCTCATGCAGGCTTACGCCCCTATGACCTTCTGGACAGAGGCTGCAATTGTGATATATCAGGGACCTGACCCCAACCACCACATTGCCTGAGGGATATTCTTTTTTTTTCCCGTTGGACCAATGGTAAGATTCCCCCTACCCGTGACCTTTGTGTGTTTGGTTGTTTGGTAATTTTTAAGACTCCGGCATCTTCCAAAATTAGGGCTCTGGGACAGAACACATTTTCATTAGTTACCTTCAAAATAAGAAAGGCTTTCGCATACTGGTTCCATTTCTAAATTATGCGGTATGTGATGTCCGTTCATTGGGGTTCCTTGAAAGTATTTTCCCATTTGCTCGCACCAAAATTATCAGTTCGATGTGGACACTGGGATTTATGGTGTCTCATCTGTTCACTTGGTGACTGTGTCTGGACGGTCCTGTAATACGCAACAGAAACATCTGTTGGCCGTGAAGGCCTTATTTGAGGTGGGCGAATTTGTTAAGTCAAATGCCTCTGATCTTGAGGAGCTCCCAACGGAGGTACCAAGTTTTCTACGAGAAGACAGGGATTTATCCAAAAAGGCTACATGTACTAGCGATGCGCATAAGCTGGTGGATGAGGCTATATCAGCTGCTCCCTACCGCCAACAGTTGCACAAGGCTCCTTCAGTGATGCATATTCCAGCTGCCCCTCGTTGGCCAGCACGATGGGCTGCTCAGGCATCTGCTTTATCTGTACCCGTATCAGTTTTAGCACCATCTCAAACTTCAGCATCTACAACTTTGGCATCAACGTCTGCGTCATCTCCTGCTCTGGTTGAGATTTCTACAGCTCCTCCAGTGCCCTCCTTTGACGTGTTCCCCATGGAGGGTATTTCGACTATGGATGATAGTACAGTCCATGTAGATTCAATGTCTTGTCCTCTCCCGAGTGATGAGGATTTTTTTTTTCTACCTTGGACCCTATGAGCGAGAATGAGTCCGTGGAGCCAGTTTTCACAACCTCAGCATCAGCTTCAGAGGGCTGTTTCAAGAAGGCATCACAGTACTTCCCATTTTTTTACAGCTCGACAATGGAGCCTGAGGTCCAGCTCAGCTCATTGGATGCAATTCTGAAGGTCAGAGTGCCCCTCCAGAGACCGAGTCCATGGATGTGGATCTCACTGAGGGTCATGAAAACATTTCCAACTCCCCGCCTTCCCTGCTGGGGGTATGAGGACGGGGATTTCCTGATTGGTGACGTTGTCTGTACTGGTTGTTTCATTCCAGATCTATATAGATTGGCTTCATATCCTGTTAGCTCACCTTGCCCTAAAGGCATATGACCGGTGGGCATAAAATGGGTGCTCACTTTCAAGCCTAAAACTGACGCACGTCCTGCTATTTGCAAGGCCCGATTGGTTGCATGTGGTGACACTGAGCACAAAAACCTTACGCTGTGATTGCTACTATGACCAGCATTCATGTCATTTCCACGTTGGCCGCCAGTCTGGGTTTGGTTCTCCTACAGGATGATGCCACACAGGCTTTCCTTAATGGTTTCCTAGCGGAACCAACGTACTGCTACCGGCCGCCCAGTTTTGTGGTCCCTAACGTTTCCAATTGTCATAGTCTGAGTAGTCAGA
>NAOQ01000138.1:93597-131794 GCA_002751075.1 Ichthyophonus hoferi | reverse complement strand
CTGTAAACTGGAAAGATTAGCGCTTTGGCACTTGAGAATCATCGAAACCTTGCGAATCATGAGATCACATGACACAAAAATTCCTTTTAAGTTATGTACTCCTTACGCCAGTAACATTCACTCAAAAAACTTTTGGCCAAATATGGTTGTGGGTTATTGGAGTATTCCACCTTTCACAATCTTCCGTGGTTCCATAAGTTGATTATACTGATCAGTTATTTTTTAATTACTGGTGACTCGGAAATAATAAAAGGAATAACTTTCATGACCGCAGTGAAGCCTGTATGTACAACTATGGCAACTAGAAATAAAATCTGCATATTATAACTCTCATTTAAATACATAAATGGTAGTCAATGAAATACCGCATATGATTGCATTAATTTGGAAAGCTAGAAATTGACTTAAAAAGTATTTCATGAATATAGTCATCATTTTTTTACAATCTAATTTTAAACTTGACACTAGCTTATCTATTTTCTATATAATTCAGATGTCAAATATAAATACATATATCGCACGGGCAAAGTAACTATAGTTATAATGAACTAAATAATTAATGCTGGGGTTCTAAAGTATTACATATGTAAAATGCTATATTTTGCAAATATGAAAGGTCTTGTCTAAAACATATTTGGGACTCTCGATTCTGTAGTGACACTAAATAAAAGCTATACAGCTTTTATCCTAAGTTCTCTACTTCCAGTAGTCGGATGCCATCCTGATCATGGGTGAGATAATTACTATACAAGCTGAAATCGACGAGAGGTAGTACCTAAAATCATTATTGAAAAATGAAAGAAACCTCTTTGCATCAACTGTAAACCTAATTAATAATTAATAGTCTTTATTAGATTTATAAAACATTCTAAATACTGAGTACTAATATTTTGTAAAACGTTAGTGTATATATACACGATAGATATATGCAACCATGTGTATCACTATAGGAATCTCTCCCATCAAACTATAAGAGTTTATAAACTTCAATATTAGTATTGTAAAATATCAATAAACACATAATAATGTAAACAAAACTAAAATATTTCTAACGATATATATGCATGTGTATTCAACATAACAGCCGAAAGCATAATTTATAATACATATTCTGAACTATTCCCATGCATGCTAAACACCTTTCATTATTTAGGCTTTCATTTAACCAACTGTTTAGGTACCATGTTACGTAATTGTATGGATATTACTAACATATTTTATAATAATAATAATAATAATAATAATAGTAATAATAATAAATGTCAAATTACTATAGAACGTAGGAATGAAAGTTGTGAAAGCAATTTTGTTGTTTTGATCACGCCATTAGACTTGCCTCCTAATTTTCTTGTTGGACAGCTGCTAAAATAATAATTGCCTATGGTGATTGAATTTAAAACTAGTAACCTTGTAATTATTTACATAATTGCTGAAAATATGTGGGTGAAAAATGGCGGATTGCGACGCTTTAACATAAACATTAGCATACGAATCTGACGTAAGATATATTAGAAGTTGTTGAGATCAGCATTTCTGATTGGCAATCGTGATCATAAACGATCACGTTATTCACTACGATTATCGATTATATCATGCGATCACATGATCACCAAGATTCTTGCCTTATACAGCATTCTAGCATAGTAAATATAGTAGTTTATACATATAAATATATGCCATTATAGTCTTAATATTTTCACGCAGTATTAAGTTAACACGTCCTGTGGTATCCCAATTATTTTTATTAAATATATCCTTATTAGTAGTAACTTAGTACTATTAGTGCATCACTATACAAACGATTAAGTAAGACCTGAATCAATCAGGAACAATTAGATATATACATAAATCTTGATATCCTGGGTGAAAGTCTTGGCAATGTTTTAATTGCAGTATACAAGAAATCAGGCTGTACTGTCATTCTTTAGGGATATAAACAAGCACATGATTAGAAAGCACCAACTAAGCAGTAGCTTAACCTGCAGGAATTATTAAAGTTGATAAACTATATGTATCAGCAGATGCCTGATCAAAGAGATAAACCAACACCAACCATCTTTTTAAGAGACACTTAGGATTCTTAGGATTAGATTACGACCAAGTCAGCATGCTTTGTCCAAGTTTTGTCCCCATGACTCGCTCCGCCACCGCCAATTCGGTCCAGGTCAGATCCTGTTTTTAATAAAAGTAACTAATTCTAATTGGATTGCTAAGGTGCGACTGACAACTGATAATAAACTTATTCTCAGGCCAGTTGCTAGGTTTTAATGAATGTAAGCATTACAATAAAAATATATAGCATTCTAACCTCCTCAAAAATCTCTGCGGATTTTTGATTTTTAATAAAAAATTATGGATTACTCATATCGGTCCTATACATCTAATTTTAATACTGGGTTAGGGGTTTATAGGTATCTAATAATTAGAGTTAGTTAAAATAACAAAGATGTTAATTGGTGCATAAAAAATCTAATCAATCATTGAAAAAAAAATTATGGTTCGAGTTGATTTACTAAAATCTAATGAATCGAATATTAAGAATTATAAAGTATGGTTCATTTACTGAGTTTTCGATCTAGCTCATTGGATTGAATGCTTAAAATCACGAATTTGACGTGCGCCAATTGTAACCATAGAAGTGTCAGCTGGGCTATAGCTCAGTTTAAATTATAGTAGGTTTGTCATTGGATAGCTATGATATCTTTCGTCACACATAATTCATTTGAAATATCCAACTAGCCTTCTCACCCGTTAGCATACTTTTATATCATAGACCTTTTACTTTGAGGATTCTTATCATTTAGTATTAATTGGCCTATAGGTATTTGATTATTTGAAAAACTGTGTGCATGAAGGCTATGCCAATTGCGTAAAGTTACAATAAGGCTTTCTGCCGCAACTTCTGGGTAACCCCAAGTTTGGATCTTCTTTTTCTCATTGTGCTTATACTTTTTTTTACCTTAACATAACTTTTTGCGAATACTACGTGATGTGAGCCATATGGATTAAATCGAATGTTGAACGTCATTTGTTTTATTGAAGCCCAGGGGGTGAAAAATTTAAGGCACATGAGATCTTGGAGTCTATTGGAGATTGAGTTGAAATGGGAAAAGGTATGACTAATTAGGGCTTTTTTAGATCTACGTAATTGATGTCATATCTGTCATATCATTAGAGGTTTCTTGATCATCTTACGTTTCCGTATAGCTCTATGCTCTCAAAACTGTGCTAGAGCATTAGTATCTTATCAAATGGACCAATTACCTCTACAAAGTTTGGTCGCAGAGACCAAATTAACGACTCTGTTAATAAAAACAAAACAATTATGTAAACTACCCCGCCAAAGAAGCATCATATTAATATTATTTATTTATTTTTTAAAAGTAATGTTCTCTCGAAGGTGGAAATGAAAGGGAGTCCTTGGCATAAACGAATGCACAGTTTCAACCAAAGATTGCTTTAGTTATAGGGACTGGTGCGTTATCATATCCTCTTATATTTTTAATACAGTTTCGACATTCCGAGCCGTTGATAATTGTTATCATTATTTTGTGAACCGTATTGAAGTTTCTAGAAGCAATATTATGGATCGGGTCGCATAATATGTGAACTGATCAGTAATATAAAATAACAACGTAACCCAATAATTTAATATTTTTTTATATTTAATTTGCGTAATATTTTTTTATAATTTTTTTAATAATGTAGTATATGTATATATATCTATTAGTATAATGACTATTACATAATGACGTCAGCTAAACGGACCGACCCGAAATATATTTCTATATTATTAAAAAGCAATATTTACAATTTGTGGACATGATCCTAAGCTAATTGTCTGTCTTAGCCTTGATAGACTTATTAAAACTACAATATTTCCTGATATAGACACAGAGTCTTAGAAAGTCATGTGATTCTGACACTTGTAACTCCATTTTTAATTGAAATTAAATGCAACCTTTTATAAATTTATTTTATGTATATATGCGTAAAATCATAATAATTAAATATTAATAGGTTTAATTTTATAATATATTTTATATATACATTTTTTTAATACCACTACCTCTTACTTCTCCCAGGCTTACAGTTAACCAATCGTATCTTACGTGAGCCACTATCACCTACAAAAAGGAAATCCTTGTCGGAATTTTTACAGTTTATTTTGCTTGTGTTTATTTTATTTTATTGTTTGAGGATATAATCATCATTATGAAGCCCGAGGATAAGCACGCGAAGAATACTAAGGACGATAGGCACAGTCATAATGGTGCCGGAACTGAGATTAAAAGAGGTAGGTTTGAATGAAATTTTCTATGTTTCACAACAAGATGTGAAGTGTAAAGCGACTCCAAGGTTTAGTCGCGTAACGTAGTGGTGTCTCAACTCAACCAAACACTTTTTTTATCTTTGATAAGGTCTCTTTTTACCAAGCATTATTTGGTTTATTCATTCCTATACCTATATATATATATAATGTTTGTTGTATTTTTTACCTCGCGCAATAGATAAGTTTTTATTGTAGAATAGTTAATCTCTATCTTGATCTCCAGATTCTCTTTTTTTTCTCTCTCTCTATCTCTCTCTCTCTCTCTCTCTCAATATATGTATTTTTGTTCATTCGAAAAAAAATTTCTCCGCGTAGCCGTCCGAAAACTATTTACTCTCTTTACTTTAATAATTTTTTTTAAATAAAAATGAATATTATGCATTATGTTGACATGTGTTTGGTTATGCGCAGGAGGTGGAGGTGCTGCCAACTGGGGCAAGCTGGGATCCGAGGCAGATGCGCCTTCTGGCGTGAACGATCCTAAGGACCCTAACTATGAAGAGAAGTAATAAGCGACATCATACTGCCATTATCCGTTGTAGACAATGGTGTAATGGGTGAACACTCTGTCAACCAGCTTGACAGCTGCCGTCATTGCTCAGTATATGGTTCTGTAAATTGGCAATGGAGTGTCTGGCTGGATTGTTTTCGTGGTACTTCGAATTTTGGTAGAATTAAAGAGTAAATAATATATGATGAACGATGTCAATCGACCTTGTTATGTCTGAATATAATTGAAGGGCAAATAAAAATAATTGTAGTAAATATGTGGTTGTTGCTTTTTCAATTGGACTTCTGCTTTACTGCTATATATGGCTGCGTTTACATAATCTCCACAAGGAAAAATTTGGCTTGGATGTTTCCGCTATGCTCTCCAACCTGTTATTCCTGCACTTTTCTACGTATACACTTTCCCCTTGCCTCATATTTACTGTAGTGACAAATGCAAAACCGATATTCAAATTTCTTTTGAACTGATCCCTTGTTCAATACACTGATTAATTGCATCACCTTTTGACCCAGTGTTAAATTCACTTCCTCTTTTCTGTAATCAGTATCTTTTAAAGTTATTGATCTTGGTTTGCTGCAAGGTGTTTTAGGACAGTTTTCATTTTTCTAACTAGTGTATAGTTAGTTACATTACAAGTAGGGTATGTTTATATTCTATCAAATGTATGCATAGAGCTATTTGTTTTAGATGTATTGTGTACACTTCACATACCATAATATTTATATTCATATGCAGAACCATCAGTGAGATAATAATTTCAACATGAGATAATAACTACAGCATACACCCGTGTTTTACTATGTGTTATAGTTGTTTTCTCATCGATTTTGTACATTAGCCGACGATTATAAGGTGATGGTTAAAATCAGATTCAGCGATATCTACTCAATGGCACTGCAGAATTTCTTGCTTTGACTCTGGCACTAGCATGAGATTTTCTGACAGGCCGTTATACCCATAAAGTATACTAATATAATATCTTGACTAATTACCAGCTTGATATTAATTAATTATGACGTATAACCATTTTGACCTCTGTTTACTTAGGTAGTTGTAGAACTGGGTTATTAAATATGTATAATTGAATTTAAAATCTAAAATATTCACGCTTAATAAATCAAGTACAAGCATGAGGCGAATCATAATTAGATTATAGCATCGATTTTTAAAGTAACTATCGAGTTATAATTCAATGACTTTCTACAACTATTGCTGCACTTCTGCGCCATGGTGGCTATTATACGAAACTACGTTAGTCTTACATTGCCAAATATAGCTACATATACAACATAAGCAAAGTAATTATAGCTATACTTATCTGATTAATAAATGCTGGATTCTGCAGTTTTATTTTCCATATCTAAATTGCTATGTTTAGAAGGTATGAAAAAATTCTGTATGATACAGGTTGGGTACTATTGATTTTGTAGTGATATCAAATAAAGGCTGCAGATATTTTTCCCCAAGTTCTTAATTTATACTAGTGAATTGCCACTCTGAGCAATGGGTCACATGATTACTACACAGGCTCAAATTGGCACTTTATTTAATGAAACTACAAAAAGCAAGTGCAAGATCCTGGTGCAGACAGAATCCTTTTATAGTTTCTAAATATAGCGTACTATATCTATAAATACTGGACAGTCTGATTATTAAATAATTAATGAAGAAACAAAGGTTATTAATAGCTTATTCTTAAGCAATTAATTAACTTCAAGTATGACTGTTATAATATATGGTGAACATACCCTGTCTCTATTTTAACCTAATTTTAATCCAAATCATTACGGTATAAGTTTGATAGATATTTCTCTATTGTTGTTTCATGTTAGTTAAACAATACTTAATATTAAATAAAAGCAAATAATAATAAAATAAAATAGACGTTATATTCTAATATAAATAAAAAATTAAGTAAATGAAGAACAGCTGCAACAGATTACGTATGTTCCAGAACATCACTTTGAGGTGAGAGAAACATAGAAAACATATCAGTGTGGGTAGCATATTTTCAAGCTATTGTCCTATTTATACCTTTATAATGGAGTCCAAATAAGTCAGTTTTACCCTAAGTACAAAATAGAGACAGATATTCGTGTTATATAAAAGTGTAAAGATGCTTTCTTGCTATATATATATAGTAATATAGATTATATAAAGATATTATACATTTGCATATAAAATTATAAATAATATGGTATAAAAGAACACAAGACAAATGCACTAATTATTTAAGTATTACATGTCCAAGTTAGTTTTTATTTGGTTTGACCCAAACTATCAACTCATATTGGAGCCATCACACTGGTAAATTACCATAATATATTGGAACATGTGTAATATGATGCAATGATTCCATATTTATTTATTTATTTTTATTATATATTTTTATTCTTGATATACTATTAATTGATATTAAGTATTACTATTTCGCAGCATATATATTTGAAATAATAAGTGGAGACGGGAGCGTTATTGCAACTTATATTCGTTTTGAGAGAGAGAAGGAATACCAAATTTATCTGAATCTTATGTTCCCCACATTTATGTGTGCGAGGGCTGGTCGACCCAGCCTTTATTAGCTATTGCAGTTTGCATTTGTACTTGTCTCTTTGCTAGGATGGCTCTTTAGCCATATATCTCATTGGTGCAACTACTTGTATTATGTATTGACAAATCAATCCAACAGGTTGAAAGATATTGTGCATGTAGTAATATTCCAGAGAGGTGACTCTATAGCCTGCTATAAGGCGGCTAAAGAACTATATCTACATAGTAGTTCTAATTAATTAGAAACATCCTTTCTAGGAATAAAGATAGGAAGTAGTCCCTTTCATCACAAAACTAGACTGTTTTTAAATAGGGTTATATCCTGGGTTTCAGCAATTGGAGTTCCCAAGGAATCTGTTAAGAATAGAAATTTCTGTGCCTTTAGTTTACAGATCTATTGGTATATATATAAATGTGCATAGACAAATATATATATAAATCATCTACCTATACATACACCGCAGGCAATTTAATTCGTAGTTCAAGTAACCAATCGGGTAAAACATAAAAATTAATCAATCGGGTAGAGTTATTTAATTATAATCTGATATACCGCGATATTGCAAGGAAAAAAGTATATATCTATTTGTAAAATTCCTAGAGTATTAAATAATATCCTAAAATGTCATACATGTATTTGTTGGGCTATTAAATGTAAATAATATACGCACATGCATTAATATAGGTATTATATAGTGTATATACATTAGGTATAATTATTATTATATAAATTATATATATATAATCAAGAGATGGTGAAGCGAAACTTGCCTACAGAAGGTATTTTATTATTTATAAACCTATTTGTTCAACTTATATTTTGAGAAACAATGGTGTAATCACTACCATCATATTATTATACTACTATCATACATATACTATCCTACTACCAGACATACTATCAGGCATACTACCCTACATACTAACCTACAGACAGACATACATATATATATACCATAATACATACTACCCTACACAACCCATACATACTATCATATATATTACCATACATACCATCATACATACTATCATGTATACTGTCAGACATACTACCCTACATTCAACCCTCCCTACATACTATACTTATACCATACATACATAATACCCTACATACTACTGTGTATATGGGTAATCATTACATCAAAATTTATGTTTTTACAATACATATACATATACAGAGAGCCACATAGATACAGTCATATATGTAAACTAAAACATACACATGAAAGATAAAGAAATTCTGTTTTACAGAGTGATGTCAGATGATAAATAGAAGGGTATATAGTAATTGATATATGTATAGGTATTGTAGTAGAGATGTGTTAAAGGATATACCTATGTATGTGTATGTAAGATAGTATACATGTTTAGGAGGGAAGGTGGGTGATGGGAAAGGAAATAAGTTAATAAAAAATCATTGTAGAGAATGAGTAACAGCGAAATGTAAAGGATATGGGAGTGGATGTAAGAGAGAATATATGGCTGGAAAAATGGTCTGTAGAGATAGAAATAGAAAAACAATGAATAGAAGAAAGAAAGAGGGAGAGTAATAGGAGATAGTAAGAACATAGAACAGACAGACAGGGCAATTAAATGATAGGGGGAAAGGAAAGACAACTAGAAAGGAGAACATATGAAAGGGATGGTGGGAAGAGATAGGTGGGGTGTGGATGATAGTATGTATGGCAGTATAATAGTATGCATGATAGGATTATGGGATGTATGACAGTATGACAATATGCATGGCTCTGTAGACAACATAAGACTAGACAGTCTATATCTCTACTCCTCTCTTATAAATCTAACTACATGACTGTCCTAGCCGAGGGAGAGGGCGCGAAAAAGCGGCCAATCAGTGCTCGTAGTGCTTTGGCACAGAGAATGATGCAAGCCGCTACCCCCCCTATCGTACCTGATAGTGTCAAAAATAACATAGAGGGGTGAGTGGTGGAGATGGTGTATTTAAATTTTAAATTGAAATTTAATTGGATCGTGATAGGGTAGGGTAGGATATGATTGGATTAACTATTTTAAGTATAAGATGTGATAGGGTATATTGGGGCTATATTAAGGTATGGGGGGTTTAAAATTTAAATTATACTGTGATAGGGTATATTAGAATATGATATGATTGAAAATCAAAATATATGTAGTCATAGGTCATAATAAGATACGATGCGATTAAAAAGATTAAACTTTTAATTTGATAAGGTATAGTAATATATGAGATAAAAAATAAACTATATTATAGACCCCCCTATGATGTGAATTTCACTCACCTAAGCCCTATTTCTAATTATATGAAACATGTATTTTTTATTAAAAAACTCACATTGGCTAACACTCTTCAATTTAATAATAAAAAAATTACTTCTTATTTGAGGAAGTATTTGTGATTATGTTGTGTATGTGGGTATACACGCTTATTAAATATAATGTAATATAATTTAGCATACTATACTATAATATCATATAACACACCATAATATTATACTGTGTTAATTACGAGATACTATTGGTAGACTATATATTTCTGGTTCTAAGCACCAATAGGCTGAAAACTTAGTGGTCATTTTAGAGCTTATGCACTGGGACAATGAAAATAATGCTGTGTCAATTTCTCTCTCCAGCTTCCTCTATACATACATTGTGCTATTTTATTATACTGTTACCTTAATAACATAACTAACATTAATATCATACATTAACATTACTAACATTGATTGACATTAATTAACATCAATTAACGTTAGCGACAGTAATTGATACTAGTAACAGTAATTAAAAAAGAAATTAATTGGAACTAATTTCTATTAATTAATTAATTAGTTAGCTTAACAACATCAACTAAATACACAATTAACCCTAATGTAATGCCAGAGCCACGTCCTCGTTGGATAGCAAGATTCCACCCCCTACTATAGTTAGGGCAGAAGATGACGTGGCAAGTTATACGGCCGAGAGCGTGACGTCACGCGCCAGTACTCCAGATGATGATGCAAACACTTCATCCTGGTTTGTCCATCCATCCCGCGCAGCCATGAACCAATCACAATGTTCTCCCGGGTAGGTGGAGTGAGGGAGTGATTATGCATATATATATATATATATGTATACCTTCACTGTCCTCTTCTTGATAGTTATTGGTTGGTAGTCACTTAGGTACTTGACATACTCAGCGGTCAGGAGAATTTACATACATACATAATACACATACAAGCATCCAAAATCTACATACTCCTATAGTACAATTGTGTTTAATTATTTGCATGATCACCCTTGCCCACTATGGGTGCACATAATATTAATATCACATACTTATATACTCCTTTACTAACCGCTTTTTACATTGCAACTACCACAAATATACACATATCATATACTTATACAAATACATACATCCACATCGCACGTGCTTTCATTATAATTTCAGGGTTCCATCGTGGACTGGCCAATCAAATTGGAAATGGACTACAACCACGTGTACTAATACCACAGTGTTAGATGCCAAGGCTACTGCTATTGTCATGGACGTAGAGGAGGTAATTAAAATTAAAATTAAAATATTTTAATCTAATTTAATTTATTATATTTTATTATGCTGCTATTTAATACGGTTTAACTTTATCTATATATTATATTTTGTATTGAATGTAATGCAATCAAATTTACTATTAAAATTATATATATAGTTAGCTACCTAGCTACAACCAGTAGCGTGAATAAATCTAGATTTAATAGATTATACAGCTATACAGATGTATAGAAACCGTTGATTTTTTATAATGATATTAAATAAGTACAGTGATTGGTATCTTATATTTTAATATTATTACATCAGGCTTTACTGATGTAAATCTAGTCATGCACATATACATATAAACGGGCTGTAATAAGTAAATTAATAAATTAATTAATAAATCAATACCTCTATATATACACACATGTGCATTATCCATGCCATCCTATTCGCTGATTTCAGCCAATAGCACACCCTTACCCACTTCCTCGCCAATCATAATCCAGTCCTTATGTCTCTGCGGCTATTTTGAAATGACAGTACTGGTTGGATCTGTACACGTGGCGGGTTACCATATGCGGCCTGATAACATCTTTCATCCAATCTATTCACCCCGTTCTACCAGCTTGGTTACTATCGTCGCTTCAACTGAGCTGGCCAATAAGGTAAAGGCTCATGGTTCTATCTTACATGTGATTGCAAATTTGTCATGTAAATTATAGCTTGGCCTATCATATGCCCTTTTGACGCAATGTATTCCCATCTAATGATGCTTGAACCTCCCCCTCTATTGACTAGGTTTAGTTGTGTTCTCTTTTCTGGATACCGTCATTTATATACAACTACATGATTGATGATTGTAAATTAAAAATCCATTATTAGAGGCGTCCAATACAGTTGTATGTTGGGAATGTATTTAGTATTTTTGTATCATATATTATATACAATCGGTCTATTAAGTTTATACAGGTTTAATAGGTATTGTCCTATAATAAAGGAGTGATTAAAACGACCTTATTAATTTAGTAAATCTCATTTGTAATTTGTCAGTTAAATTTAATATCTTTTAATACCATTGCCATGTTTTTTTCCAGTTTATAGTAACTTTTTCTTTTACGCATTTGTACCCCTTTCTGTGTATATCTTTCACACAATCATTCATATTCTTTTCCTTATTTTTATTTTAATCCTCTCTCTCTACAGGACGAACTAATTAACTTAAAGCAATCAGCCATTTGGTTGGGAGAGGAGTGTTCTCTTACCGCTGATCAATTAGCACAAGCCAGTCAAAATAGGACTAGTGCAGTGGTGTTAATTAAGACTCCGTCAGAAACAGTGTCCAGATCTGTGAACCGCGTGTGCAGTCTAAGACCATTTAAGAATTTGTTTCAATTGGTAAGATTATGTATGTATAATGTATGTATGTATGTGTGTATGCAAGTATGTACCTATATACAATGGTAGTAATAGTAAGAGTAATAACGATAATAACAGTCACATATGCAGGGAGGTATAGTTATACACTACTTCCAACCTCCCAAGTACATGCACATAAAATCCGTTACTACGTATAGCAACAATTAATAAAAACACATCTACATGCCCCCACTAATTATGCAAAAGCTATATCACGTCATCAATGTACTTTTTAAAAAAATCTAACATACACTAATCATCTATGTTTACATTTAAATATTTACAGGATAGTACGGCTGAGAGTCATGCCTCAGAATCTCTTGGTCCATTGTTTATGCCTACAGCCCAATTGGTTGGTACCTACCTACATGTGGTTATTTTTAGATATCTACAGACAGACATATATGTAGATATTTTAATGCATGAATATAACTATATCTAGATAGATATCAAGGAGTATATATATATATATAATCACATGCACACACCTATATTCTAACCAATTAACACCCACCCACCTTACAGCTAACCCAATCAACCCCTGGAGTTAGAGCATTCCAAGCCCCTGACCAATGGAAAAGCATGGCTGATGAACTGAATGACTACGATGGTATGTTGCCATAAAAGCTATCTGCATACATTGATTAGTTAATACCACCCTTTAAAATTTTAATAATCACTTTCATAATAATGCGACAATGTTGTTTATTGTTTTTTTGTAAAATGGAGTTTATTACAGGGCTTAACACTATTCTTTATATTTTTATTAATAGCTTTAATAATAAAACATAATTATGATTCACTGATTAAGCTTTAAAGAGTTCATTGCAGAGCTGTACCTATTATCCAATGGATGATTAGACACGACATAATTTAATTAAATTTAATACCTCTATCTACACTTGCATATTTAATTCTAGACTGGAAAGTGGTCGCTACTAGGCTATTGGGAGATGTTCTATTATAAAATTATATAATGCATTTAATTTTTTTTAGAAAACCTTTGCAATTTTTCAAAATTTCCTTTCCTAACAATTATGATATAACATTTATTGATAGGTGGAGTGTCAGGTGTACATCATTCTTTATATATTTATTAGGAACCTTTATAACAAGGCAACATTATTACTGATTGATTAAAATTTTAAATAAAATTCATTTCAGGGCTATCCCGATCATCCAATAAATGTTATGATATATTATGGCTTAACCAATGAACGATTGCCTACCATGTCATATAACAGTTACTGATTGGTCGGGTGTCAGGGGTACCTAGGGTGGTACTGTGTGGTGGCAAGGATACGGGTAAATCGACCCTAGGCCGCTATCTCATTAACGGTCTCCTTAATAAGTAGGTACTATTAATAATTGAATACCATGCTATATACATATACTATACATATATATTGTGTGATCATTCATACTTCTTACTGGCATATCGCCACATCCTGTCATACTATCTTGTTATTTTCTTAGTTTTGTTTAATGTTTTGGGTGATTCTTGTTTTTTATATCTACCTAGTCTTATATATATGATTGTGTTTATATGCTGTTATATCTTTGGTTATTATTTTATGCATATACGGCTCCTTCCTACCCATTTACATCCTTACATACATACCTATCTACCTCCTCTTTTCCCCTCCCATCCAATCATATGACTTAGGTATCCCCGGGTGGCTCATCTAGAGTGTGACATTGGTCAATCTGAATTTACTCCCTCTGGATTGGTTGCGATCACGTTGTGCACATCACCGGTGATTGGTAGAACCTTCTTATGGCTTATATTGGATTGGTTGAATAGTTTTTAATTTTTAATGGAGTTGGCTGAATTGTTGGGAGTTATAGGAGATGAATCAAAGATAGTTTCTATATATATATATACTATGCTATCTAATTTGATTCTTTGTTACCTTTAAATATCAAGGAAATCTTTATATTATTTATTAATCTCTATATATATATATTGACGAGCCTACGGGGAATTATTTACAAGAATAAAAATATATGGCATCGTCAAATTTGATGTGTAGTGTTCTTTATTTTAATTACCAATTATATGCTTATTTTAATTTTTTAATTATTTTTCTGTTTTAATTCCCTATTTTATCCCGACTTTTAGTACCTACCATACGTTTTGTTTTTAGTTTTTAATAATCAAGTTTATTTTAATTACCAATCATATAATTGCATTTACATTTTAACCATATATTTACTGTATCCCATATATTGGATCCTCTCTATCCAGAGCCAATCATTCCACGACTTCCTCTCACCCATCTACCAATCATTTCACAGGACCCCCTGCCTTTCATCTTCAAAAGCCATGGAAGTAAGTTGATTTTGTTGATTTATTTTTAATATAATGCTTTTAATTGGTCGAAGTGTATTTTAAAACACCTCTATTTGATAGTATAATAATCTTTTTAATATATTTGCAAACCAATGCTAATATTCATTTACAATACAAAGCATAGTAGTTCCTTGCTCAGCTCTATTTTATTTGGTATCTTTTTTTATTTGTTTTTAATACTGGATGCCTTAATTGGCCCTCCTCACGTATTTTATTTTCATTCGATAATTAAGAATTAAAGGGTATTTGAATACTAGCTACTTGGTAATCTTGTATGTGATTAGTACAGATATGTGCGATATTATAAATATGTGCATATTATATTATATATAATTGTTATGCATATAAGTGTATAGTTAAAAGTGTATGGTACATATGTATATGGGTATATGGATGTATAAGCGCATACATACCTCTCTAGTCCACATATTATATAATATTATGATATATGATATAGTATGTTATAGCGCGATACCTATATTTAGTTTAGACCAGTACCTTCTCCATCTCCCTCTCTCTCCGGCCCTTCCACTCAGCCTATCGCATATACTTTATTATTGTTAGTGGGCGGTTGTAGATGACTAACAAATGGTTCTCTATTTTTAGGTCGTGTTTTATTGGCGAGTTATCTCCTAAGAGTGATCCCCTCTACCATCTACAGTGTGTACAGTGGCTATTGGATAGTTATTATGCAGATGATAGTCTAAAAGGTGTACCATTGGTTGTTAATACCCATGGCTGGATTAAAGGTGAGTTATATTGAGTAAGAGTGACATTTCTTATTCCTCCTCCCTCTCCCTTCTTTCTTTCAACACTACATTCTGTTATGCATTATAAGCCTTTATGATGGCGTCTCAAAACCATCAAGTGACAACCAGCCAACCACCAACCACCAACCACACACCTATTTAACACTAACCATTTACTGGGCAACAGGTATGGGTATACATACCGTAGATACCATCGTCGCTATGTCCTCACCTACGCACATTGCTCAGTTTTTAAGGGAGGGGGCTCCCCCCGCCCTATGCTGCCATCCAATGACTGCCGAGATACTACAAAGTGTGCGTCAACAGAATATGTTTGGTCTGTTTAAAGAGGGTAAGATATAGGAGACGGAGAAAATGTGATCATACAATACGATGGAATATAATATAATACAATACACTGCAATACAAGGCTATATTATACACTATAATTCAGCGCAGTATAATACAATGCAACCCCATGCTATACCATACCATACCATACTATACCATATCATACCATACCATGGCATACTATACGCGACCTTACCTTATCATAAAATATAATAAAATACCTCCAGACCAACATCTAACACCTGTCCCTAGGGTTGAAAATTAATTCCACAGAGCCCATTTTGACGCTACTTGATTTCCCTCTCCCCTCTACCGACACTACAAGGTAGTAGAACCTATTAACCTTATATCCATCTGGGTTTTTATTTAATCATTTATGTACATATATAGTATGCATACGTATATATATATATATATTCCTATATGAATAGATCAATATATATTTTCAAATAGATGATCTTATTACATTGGATTAGATCCGTTTATACTTATTCTGTATCTTACTCCTCTGGATAATGCATGGATTTTTTTATTTATTGTACCTTCATACTATCTTAACTTGCTATTAAGTATTGTATGTGTTAAAATGTAATGTAGCCGGAGAGGGCGAGATAGTTAAATATCCTGGATAATACATATTATTTTAATAATGCAATATAATACAGTACAATACAACTTATACGTATATATTCTAATAATATCTATCACGCTAATAATCATATTCTATATACGGTAATTATGGTTCCCTTTTATAGCCACTTCAACTTATTACATAATTACTGAATGCAGCCCCGTATTCGTAATTACTTAATCACTATACTCCCCAATTTACATACGTCAGTCAGGTTGTACAATGAAAACAATTAACTAACCAGAGAGAAATTTAACCATACCAATCTTTTGTATCTTCTTTTTCCAAGTACTACAGCCTACATACGAGAATACCGTATGGCATTTAGCATTGATGCTTACATATTTGTTTATTTTTATTTTTAGTTATTGTCTGTCAATGCTTACATACCTATATACCCATATGTAATGATAATGCTAAAATAGTCCTTTCCATAGCTGTGGGAGGTCAGAGTATATATATATATATTATATTATATATAGTTTTGTTGTATATATATATATATTATATTATATATAGTTTTGTTTTAAGTCTCCCTCTATCCTGATTTATATTATATGCACTCACTAGCACAATTAGTAAATAAACATAGTATATCCTATTATATTCTATGATATGTAGTACTATAACATTTCAACCAACTACTAATCGATTTTATTAATTTTTATTTTTATGCAGTGCCAAATACTCCTCAGCTGACCACCGCCTCATGTCATTCGCTGCTTATTTTGGTGCCTCTATACCATTGGTAGATCTTGGAAGCTATAGTGTCTCATTCGATAATATTTCTCTTTGTGTACTGGGGGAGGAGGTGGGTAAACCAATCAAATATTATCTTTTCTGTTTGTTAATTTCTCTGCTTACATATTAAAATATTTATTTAGTTATTATTATTATTATTATTATTCTAAGTTTTTTAGAGTATAGTTCTTTGATTTGAACTGTTTATTTGTATGTTAACTATAACATGTCTTGAGGACGTGTAGGTCTATATGTTTATGCTTATATATATATGAGCATACTCATATATAAATACACATACATAAAACATGAAAAATCAGAAACTAACAATAGCCAATAACCATCTATATTTTTTTAAAAAAAACATTTCTGCTACTTATCAGGTGTCTTGGAGCCAAATACTATATGCCTTTAACGTCAGTCTTATTGGCTTAATATCAGCTCCTACGGTACCGGCTCTACGTCCCAACCAGTCAGATCTAGAGTTGGCCAAGGTCCCTGGTTATGTGAAGTCACTGCCACCGAGCCATTGTATTGGTCTAGGTCAGCAAATAAATGTTCCGTCTATTTTTGTCACTGTTCCTCATTTGTTTTTTCTTTGTAATATTAATATTATGCTAGATGGATATTAGATTATATTGGGTATATAATATATTAATTGTATATTATATTGCATATATATATGTGCATAATATATTACATATACATACATGCATGCATACATACGTACACATCATCTTGTCTACATATTTACCTACCTCCCTCCATACCTCTACTGAATACAAATCATAATTATATTTTATTAAGTATTTTATCTCACCAATCGTATCACAGGCATAGTACGGGCAGTGGATACAGCCTATGGGCTCTTACACGTTATTAGTCCTGAATCAGGTGCAAATATGGAAGCTGTAGATCTATTGGTTAAAGGTCAGATGGAGATTCCCATGATGTTAATGCAGGTGGGTTATATATTTGTGTCCTGATTGGTTGATATGTATACATATTTGTGTCCTGATTGGTTGATATGTATACATATTTGTGTCAGGATTGGTTGATATGTATACATATTTGTGTAATCATTAGGAGATAAATATTTTGCGTGTGATTGTTTAAAAAAATATTTTAATCTCTCCATTTCTTATAGTTTATCTCTTGTTGGTTAGTCTTATCAATTTTTTATTATCAGCCTACCGTGCATAAAGATCTTATGATGACATAAGAATGACATTAGCAATAATAATATCAACGGGTCTTTCTCGTTCCTCTCTCCTATTATAACACTTTCTTTTAAACAGCACCACAGCATGAAAGATCCTTACACTGTAGAACCTGTAGGCCCTGGCGTAGCCGGAGCATCCTCTAGAAAGACAAACACGGTAGTACAGAGAAAACGACTACAGTAATGATTAATAGTATAGCCTTGCAGATCATTCTGTTGTTGAACTCATTCATGTTGTATAGATGTGTTGTTAGCAGATAAATATGGTCATATAGTCTACTAGGTGTTACCCTATTGCACTAGAAAGTTAGCTTAGTAAAGGTGAAAAGTGAAAGTATTGCCGTCGCCCCATTTGACCTAATATACACATCTTGTACTTGCCATATATATAAATGAACTAGTGGTGGTTGGTCTAGCAATGGCAGACTGCATGATGTCAAGACAGACAGAGAGTCCTAATTCATTTCATATCTTTTTCCAACAAAGACATTATTTTCTTGCGTGTACTTGATTCACGTAAGTATATATATACTAGATTGTTGACTGGGTAGGCTAGGTTAATATAGGTGTGATCGGTGATATATACATATGTGGTGTAGTTGGTATGCATATATATTATTTTATTATAAACCTATATTGTATTGAGTATATATATGCATAATACAACATGATGAAACACTATTAGGTGTATGGTATCTGTATAGATGTAGTTGATATATGTTAAGGTTATGATTGGTTTCTATATGAGAGCTATTCTTAGCTATACTTAATTATTAGCCTTAATTGATAACTATATACTAGGGAGGCGAGCGTGAGTACTCACGCCTATCCACCTATGAAAAATCAGGAATAAAAGATATAGATCAGATGAGAGAGCAACCTATAAAGATTATCTTGTATTGGTTCTTTTTATCACCTGTGACATGATAATGCCCCCTATATCCTTATAGGATCTCATGTTTAATATGGTTTTCTAGTGGTGTTTCAAAGCTCTTTCCGCAAGTTTAATGAACTAATTATGCGAGCTAATTATGTCATCCATTGGTATGCTATATATATCTATATACTATCATAAGGTATAGGACTTTACATTCATTTATTATTTGCTAAACAATATTATAATATATGTAGCCCTATTATACAACATTCAATTGGCGACCCCAAAGCATGTGTATGAATCACTAGAATCACCACAGTTTGCTATAATTACTGTAAATCGAACTGATCATAAAGATCCCTACCTTATTGACTAATCCAATTACTTGACCCGCTAGAATCTGATTTTATGTCAATACTCGAATCCTGTTGTGTTATCATTAGTGTAAGTGCTCACATACTATAGATTGGCAAATCGATTTACCAGGTTGGGAACGTTATGCATTTAATATTGGACCGATCATCTTGCCAAGTTACGTTTCCAATGTGCTTAGCTGGTTAAATTGATCTTTCATTATATAGAATGTGGGCACTTACGTTGATGAGTATTAGAGCTTCAGCCGAATTATGAATTGTCATACGTAATTAACGCCAAGACAGTTTATTGTGCACAGTTTTGTTAAACAACCATACTACTCCCAGGTGATACAGGACAACAAAGGATAGAAGATTAATGATTTATAAAATCAATTGTATTTCAGTATTAATGCTTGGTTTGAGTTAGAGTTTTAAAGTTGATGCTGTTTCACATGAGGTTATTTAAATTTTATTTAATGATGCTTTATATAGATTTTCATATATACATACTACCAGACACTGGTAAGTTTTCTGCTTACTTGTCTGATTTTGGCTAACTGGCATTAAGTCGTAGTAGTTAGGGGCGCGTATTTGTTAGCTTCCTGTGGATACTGAACAAGGAAAATATTGACAGGCTTTTCTAATCAATCTTTCAAACACAGAAGTTTGTTGACTATAATTTTACTTAGTTAATATAGTGAGTATAATTATTGCAACAACTTACTGTTACGGATTAGTAACAGGTGGAAAGGACCCACATGATGCTGCACATAAGTCGAGGTTAGGTATCGACTCTCATCATATTCATGAAAAAATTTCTTCTAATCTAAGGTGTCAGCTGAATTTTCAATCATTTTTCTTTTAAACTATTCTCCCTGTTTAATCCCGTCACGGTTCTACTACAAAACCTATGTCCCATAAACTGCAATAGAACGATCACACTTGCCAATTATACATTTGACAGCCATTCTACCAGCTCGGCAATAACACATTAAACTGCACTATTATGCAACTACTACCAGCTTATAGTATTAAAAAGTTCCCATTGATAACAATCCCCAACCGCTGTCCCGGAAGGTTAAAATATTGCATCAAGTAACACAATTCAAGTACACTATTATGCGAGTACTAGCAGTTTATACACAAGCACTTCGTGCTAGTAATCCCCAACCGCTGTCCCGGAAGGTTAAAATATTGACTCAGATCTCATGCTTTCGGCGATTTCATTCCCATTGGTTACGCTTAACTTAATAATTTGATCTAAATCGCACACATTGATTGGTTATAAAAGATATTTCCATGCGCATCCTATCAGCTGTATTGTATTGGCTGTTATTTTAGTTGAAATTTAGGACTAATGGAATTTGTCTAGTGGACACGTGCTCGATCACATATATCACCGTGGGAGATCATTTCCTGACAAGTAACTATCGAAGGATTAGTATAAAAAAATGTCAACACAATTATTTTTATAAATATAACGATTTTTAATAATAATGCAAAAAGGTCTGGTAATTCATACAAAATTGTTGACTAAAAATATTAATTGATAGACAAATTTTTAGCCAATTTTTCCGCATATTTTACAATAAAATATATTTTAAAGCCCTTATCTTAATGGCCCGTTGTTAAGGTATGCAGCAAGATACGGATAACCTGCAAAAAGTTGTTACTATTCACTTAATTGAGTAATAGAAATTTAACATCTCCAAACGCTCTCAGATATTGCAATGAAGTATATTTTAAATTTTCCATGTCCCTTATTAAATATTATACAAAATAATTATATACTAGAGACTGATAATCCCGTAAACCAATACTAGTGGAATGTTAATCCAATTCAACAGTTGAACGCTACCTCCCCCCATCACATTTTACAATAAAATACTCTTTAGATTCCATATTTCATTCGTTCATATTTACATCAAAGTAATTTTCCAGAGAGATCAATAAGCTACATATTTTCAGGATAGATATCTATCACTTTGGCTCTTAACGCTATGAGCCATTTTTGAGCTATTATAACTGTTATGCGTTCAAACCAAATCTCTTCTTCGTAAATTATTGTGTTTTAGTATATTATGGCGGTTTTGTTTTAGTTACTTATAAAGTCTTAAAAAGGTCAGGTAGTGCTTTTTCTTAAGATTAAGTAGAAATAATTTTCTTAGAAATTATAAAGAGAAATGTGTAAAGCCGGAGGTGTTAGAGTGAGTGTTAATTTGCAAACCATCGGAAAGCGTAAACAAGTCCCTTCTGTACGTATCTTCCGTCAATTGCCAACGGCAGACTCATTCACCATGGTACGTTTATTTTATGACGGGTGGATATCTATGTTGTGGATCCTTTAATACCTTTTATGTTTGTTTGTATTCTCTCTGGAACGGACTGTAATATTGTTATTTTAAAACAATTATTAACGAGTCTAGGACGTTTACGTGCACATACACGAGCATGTATATACCTAATGTACAATATACATGAGTTACGCTCATACACCGGCACAACCACATTTACACTCGTTGATATATACGCTTTTATGCATATGCATAAACCTTTGCGCTTAAATGTATAGACTCCCTATAATAACCCTACCTTATACAATAATATGCTTACGCCTACATATTAATACACATAGAGTTTCCCACAACCAAACACATGCGCATATGTATGCTTATGTAAGCCTAAGAGATATATATGAGGAGAATGCATGTCATACTTGTATTGGGTTATATATTTTTGTGTTCATATTTGTTTGTTTGGATAGGTTAAAAAGAGAGTTAGCCTAAATGGAGTGAGTACGCGCTTAGTAGTGTGTGTGCTTTAATAGTCAGCTAGATAGTGACAAATATTTCTATCAAGCTATAATTCAGGATTATGCTTTATGTGCTTAGAAATAAATCCGTATTTGTCTTAGTAAAACTGGTCTTATCTGCTGTGTAAGTTGAGATCTGAGAAGATGGTAGTGACTTAGACAAATACATATGCAATAAATGAAATAAACGGAGAGGAGGAAGGGATGAGGAGTGATATGGAATGGTTATGTATCCTAATACTAATAACAACAATATCAATATTGGCAATAATATACTAACAGTCAACCAAATCCAGCCGCCTTTTATCCGGACCTTTATCAATGACGATAGCATTACGGATCTTCCCGTTGCTAACACAAAACCCATCAAAGCCATTTGTTTTGATTTAGACGATACCCTATGGGACTCTAAGCCGACCTTCCAATTGGCCACTGATGCGTTGTTTGAATTTATAGGTAGGTGATTTGTATTTTGACTACTAGTCTTTTTCTCGCTTTGCTTCTTTCTCTTCGGTCGTTTTTTTCTTCTCTATATCCATTTATCATTCTCTCGTTCTTAGTTTATTATTGATTCTGCACCTTGTGATATTTTTATGGATTCTTGAATATATTTCAATATTAAATACCTTCCATTTGATTATATAAAAAGATCAGGATCAATCCTATTAACTCCCCAAACAACACCTGGGATCCGCAAAATCTGTGTTGTATGTATTACATATTGAATAGGTTGAATAGGATATCGTCGTTCATATTTGGATATTAGGGATATATTTCATACAGTGTAATATATCTTGTAATATGGCAATGTAAATTGTAATATTACACGATAACATAGCATACCACACCACGATTAAGTATGACCTGACACATCCTAACCTCTCTGAGCAGGAAAAAACTTTCCTCGTATGATCCTAGCACGAGGACCCGCTGAGTTTTTTGAGTTGATGAAGCAATTGCATGCAGATATTCCAGAATGCACCAACTTCACTGTTTGTCGCAAAATGGCCCTAAAGATCACAGCCATAGAAGCTGGTATGTTTGTCTGCCCACTTCAACTTTCCTTTATATTCTTTCCTCGTCATTCCAATCTACCACCTATTCCCGCCTGACACCATTTACGACTACATTGTCTACATCTTCTATATACCTAACCCTGCACGTCCCTCTCTTCCTCTCCCTCTTATACAGGCTATGACTACAATGATGTGGTAGAACCTGCCTACCAGGTGTATGATGATGCCCGCCAACAAGTACGTCTATACGATGGCGTCCTACAGACCCTCTTGCGATTAAAACAACAAGGACTTATCCTGCTCGCGCTTAGTAATGGCAATGCTGACCTGTCCAGGATTCCTTGGTAAGTATTGTAATGGAGTAAAATACAATATAATATAAAATATAATATAATATAATACTTTTATTATTCCTATTACCATTCTTCTTACCCTTACCTGCCCTTCCCTCCTCTTCCTATTTCTTCTTCTTTCTTATAGCCTCAAGAACGTCTTTGATGTAATTGTCAATCCTGCCACATGCAAAGCCAGTAAGCCCTCTCTACACCCTTTTAATGAGGCCATGCGATTGGCTGGAGTAAAATCTTCGGAAATCGTGCATGTAGGGGATGACTATCTAGCGTAAGTGTTGATTTCCCTTTCTATTTTATATACACCACACCCTCCACACACAAGTACCTGAACGACCCTCTTCCAAGCACACCTATACATTAATACTATTCCATAATCTTGCTATCATACGTAAGACTATACTAACATGCTATACAACACATACAGGGATATGGTAGGGGCGAAGAATGCCGGCCTACACACCATCTGGGTCCACAATACTTCATGCACCCCTGACAGTATCAAGCATTATACTAAGGGCGACATTCCATGCATTGAAAAATATCTAGATGGGTCGGCCGCAGACTGTGAAATTTCAGACATGTTTAAGTTAGATATAGTTTTAAAATCATGGGGTTTACTAGCGGATGCTGCCTGAAGCAAAACAGCAATTATTACGGTGATTGGTGTTGATCTGACCTCGTGGCTAACCAGAGTAATCCACATCTTAAATCCTTGGGGATTGAGGCACCTGCCGACTTCATGTAATTGGTTCTGAGTTACATAATAGGTAAAATAAGTATAACAACAAGGATTAAGTGTGACTTGAAGTAATGCTTGACGTGCGAGCATTGACTCAAATGTCAGCCTAATGTATTGTAGCTGTGGATTATTAATAATATTTATCCTGCGTTAGCGTGAATTTTATTTAGGAACGAAGCGCTCTCATATCATTTGGTTCATGTATTTTACTGTTAAACACCCCGACTATTTAGCTTATATACCGCTTTGATATATTAAAACTTGCCTTAATTACAAGTGTATGTATACAGTGTCTATAACTTTCCAAGTGACGTTGTAAGACATGAAGGCTTTACATAGATATATGTCTCCCTTTGTAATTTCATATTGAAAGTGGAACAATAAAGAGTGGACTGTAAATATATATTGTTGTTTCGTTATATCTATTTGTGAATCATTGTTTTATAACATTTATTTTATTATATACTCAACAGAAATCACCCCATCTCATATGATATGTATGCAGATATAAAGTTAAGTACATGTTCGTTATTTTTTATTAATGTAATTTGTTCGTCGTTTTGGCAATTCTTAGTATAATAAGTATAGTTTTTACTGTCAAGTCTATACTACCGTTGGCCCAGCAAAATTAACTACTGTACGATATTCAATTGGAGATCCCGAAGCCTGTGGGCAAGTCACTGGAACTACCACGTACTCCTGTAAAGTATAAAAGAAAACTATCTGTGCTTTCTTTCTTTACAGTTCTAAATATGCAAGTACGATTAGAGACAAAGAAATACCCCTAAACCTAAATGGTCAGTTCACGCCTGATTAAAAAACATCAAAAGTTGCTGCCATAATATTATTCATCCCAAGCCAATTGATTAAGTCCCAAGAATCTCAAAAGAAGCAACAATAAGCTGATTGAGATGATTAAGTCTAGATCAACATCATTGAAAAATATAGTTAGCGATTGATTCTGTTGCAATAATGTAATATTATTGTTCGAGAGCGTAAGGAGAGAAACCATACATCTAATACAGTTAGGATTTGGCTCTTGTATCTCATGCAGTCTTTTCTTCCTGGCTTGGAGAATGTCAGTTACCCACATAAACATTCATCTTGATAAATTCAATCTTTATTCTTCAGCACCTCAGAATGCTTTTTACAAGTTTCCTTATTTTGTGGCCAGCACATCACTCATATAAGTCGTTCATAATCTACTTATATATCCTTACTCCCCAACTAAAAGTATATTGATGGCCGTCACTAGGAAGCAGGACATGGAGCATTATACTAGCGTTAAAATCGTGCTTACAGATCTACGATGAGAACCAATCATAAAGTGACTTAGAGTGCTATGCATGGGTTAAAGCCAATGACTGGGATGCAATTATAATTGGATAAAAATATGATGTCATTAATAATGGAAGAAGAACTTCACAGAAAACTATAAACTGTGGATAAGGGCAAGACCACAAGTATATATTAGCCTACCGCACTAAATAAAATCTCTATGCATAGAATTATTTTCAGCATTTAATCATCAACATACTTAAATACTGATTGCCTATTATTTTACATATACATGCCTTTTCTGGTGTAGTTATCATAACTACTACCAGTTGCCTAGAGTGCCTCCCTTGACATAGCCGGATTATTTCATCTAGTGCATAAAAAATATGAAAATCGAATATATGTTGGATTGCCACTTAAATAGATTACACTAACTTTTTTTTTCAGAATGCATTTGTAATAATAATTGCTATTATTATTAAATGAATATAACTACATAAAGAAATATCCAAATTAATTAAATATTCCCGCTTAAACATATACTTAATCTGTTCATGTTTATTTAGTAGCATATTCGTTGCTAGACATATGGTCTTATCTTGTAAATTTAATTGGCGTGGTCAATTAATAATACATCCACTTTTATCACTTTTATGGTCTTTTATTATGCAGATCATCGAGACAAGACCAGACTAATTTATTATAATTGTAAATATATACTGCCAATACTTTGATTTGTTTTAGAACCAAAGTTAGCAACGCACTTTGGTAAATATTCCTTCTCGTTATTGTTGCTATTACAGTGTTTACTACAACGTACACACCGATCCTCTTTTTTCCTAGTTCGTTTGCTAGACATTCTTAGCAGTGTACTGTAGTTATTTGTAAAAGAGTACTTCTATTTCTTTGGGACAATCCTGGTGATTGTACTAATTGAATAAAACAATGCAATCGGAATTATTCCCAGCTAATAACTCTGAGGAGAGATTGGGTTTGTTCTGTTTCTTCTCTATTGATACACTATCTATAGGAGTAGAACCACCACGGGATATGGAGATCATAGATGATTTGTAATAACAGTAGTATAATCTTATCTTACACACGAGACTCCATTACAAGAGTAAGCATGTACATCGCTGAGTTAGCAATCTCTCCTTTCCTTTTGGCTCATCCATCACACAAACCGTGGTATAGAAAGCTATATGTAAGACTGTATATTCTACCATAGTGTCAAATATTTCTAATATCTGACTTGGAAAGCCAAGATGTTGAAGAGAAATACAACAGGAGAAAGGTTTCATGGAAGACAATATCCTGTTAACTACGGCAATTTATTTTATGTCATCCAATCATTAAATCCGATTCTTAAAATTTATTATGCAGGCATTTAAGTAGTTTTATTGGCGAATCATGCACCTAATCAGTTTTATCAAGTAAAGATATCTGATTGGTTTGCAGTAACAAGATATTAATTAAATATTAATTGGCGCATTAAATAGTCATGATTTTAGTATCTCATCTAGGCAACACTGTACATTTATTACCATTACTTCAACATTAATACACTGCTAACTATAATAGCTCATATTCCGTTCATTAAATATATTCATAATGTTTCCTTTTACATTTTTTCTATCGTTTGTGTTCATTTCTATGATCTCTGGGAATCTCAACGTTAGAGCCGAAGGCTGTTGGGATGAATGTGTGCCTTGTGGCCACCGTCTTTGCCTATCAGGCTATGGGTAGCAGTTATTATGTTAAGTACATATAGTAATTTGTTAGCGCCAATTGATTTGCACAAAATCTACAGGATTTCCTTTATCCTTACTTGGACATAGTATTAGAAAAACAGAAATTAGCTGCATTACACTTAGCCAGTCCAGCTACATCCAGGAGCTCATACAAAACTACGGACCACAAAGGCCATCCTATACATTTTCCCATCCTGGGGAAGCATGTTCAACTCACACATTCTGAAGATCTAGATCAAATTTCTTGCAAAAGTACTACATAGTGCTCACCAATTGGATGCCTAAATTGGATCGACAAAAGCTTGAGAGCAAACATCTCATTTGCAGTATCCATGTTATCAAGATACATGGCAAAATTAAATATGCACCACTACAAGATGTTACTACATCTCTTGAGGTACCTCAACATGTACAGCAAAGATACCATAATATATCACTTAGAGTCCATCAAGATGACTGCCTGCCTACTCTGATGCCAACTTCATCAATAAGCATTATGGAATGGGAAATTTACTATTGGGTATGTCATATTTATCACAGGTGGTTAAATAGATTGGTTCAGCAAGAAACAATCTATAACTGCATTGTTATGTTGTGAATCTTAATGCATTGCAATGTCAGCATGCTGTCAACAGGTGGCTTAAATTTTTGACATCTAGAATAGGCTGGATATTGATTCAGTATGCATAGTATTATATGTATTATAAGGAGACAATACTTCAGCCATCTGTTTGAGTTCCCGCCAATGTGTACCTAAAAATACGTGTCATATTGTGGTCAGATTTTATTACATCTGGGAGGCCATTGGCAGCAATGAAATGGAAGTGAAAGGAATATCCAGCAAGGACCAGGAGGTCGATTGACTCATGAAGTACCCAGGACTACACCCCTTTCAACAAGCCAAATATCTTCTTCTCCTGGCCCCAGGATCTTAGCTTTATGTAACCTCAGGCACTCTTGAAAGACGTGAGCAATCATGCCAGGACCGTCAAAAGTATTTCCTTTCTGTCTTTAAACTCAAGTTATTGAGGTTGTGGGGGAGTGTCCGAAGTACTCATGACTGTCCCGCTCACTGCATTGTTATAGTTCTTTGTTTTATTTTATTTACTGTTATGGTATATTATATTTTATTACTGATTTTTGAAGTTTAATTCTGTAATGATAACAATTCAATCAATTCATGCAATAACGTTGAACAGATTATTATTGGTTAATCCAACTCGCGATAGGTTATAGGGACCCACTAGAATTTTTCGATCTTAACGCAATACTTAAATACAATTGTGCCCCTATTTAGATGGCAATTTAACCCATTTCTTCATTTGACGTAAAAATATTTCATATACCGCATACTATAACAAGAATCGATCACTATAGAAGAGCATTTAATGAACTATAAATAAAAATACGCATACGGTTCAGATGAGAGGAGCTCATACACCAAACATGGTTCCAACACTTTAAACATGGCATATTGCATGCACAATAATTAAAACCTGCATATATAAAAATGGGGAACTTGCATAATTATTATTTTCTTTTTTTTAAAAGTACTTAGTTTATTTTTCAATTTGCTAGAATATTCATATATTATGTTATAAATAAATAAATAAGTGCTCTAAGACTATCTACGCCAAAGGAATAGGTGATGGTACAACCAATAAGCCGGCAATAAGTGGATCATTATATTATTGATCCAATATTAGTTGTTTGAATGACATTCTAGTTCAAATGAAATGATTCGTCAGAAGATATCGCTGGAATGCGAGGAATTGGGCTAATGATGATAATATTGGCTAAAGAGCCATCTAAATAAGGACACATACGTTAGACCAATTGGAAAACTAAGATAAAGTTATGATCAAGCAATTCTAATGGATCTTAGGTCTTATGTGAATTGCATTAGCCAGTAAGGATCTATATGATCATTTCTATGTGAGCTGAAATATAGAACACAGCTCTATTGACATCTGCAAGAAACAAGGGTTGCGAAAAGGATAAAAGGAACAAAAACAACCAATAAAGTCACGCATTATGATGTACAAACCATTATAAGCAAAGCTTTGCATTTTTATTATTTGTTAGTAATATCTTAAATATATATTCTCATTGATAGTGAGAAGATACCTGGCCTGCATTTTAAAGCAATTGTGTTTTATTGTAATGTCTAGTTCATTGTTGGCACTTGATCACAATAGTCAGTATTCAAATTTTTCTACCATCGAGAATACAGAGAAAGTTTTAGTTACTTTCGATAGTAATAATTATTATTACATACGCCCAGCCTTGGCACCCCTCACTGATCGTTCACACTGCTATTTCCATAATTGCATCTAAGCGTATTAAAGCAGGAGTTGCTCTTCAATTTGTAGAAGAATTCTATAGACAGCTGAGGATAGAGCCATCACATATGTCTTCTTGTACATCAAACTCATTGCAACTTTACATTGAAAGCGGATTAGAGTTAAGCGCTGCCTATATTTCTAGCCCAGCAAGAGAGACTTCTAAACAACACCTAAGTGGTGGCCCCAAAGCCTATAGACAAGTCAATAGGACTACAGCAAATTGTTATAATAAGGAATCATTGTAACGTAATATACATTCTTCCAACAGGTATTGGTGAAGCCGTAAACAATAACACCACATATATTTTCTATATGAGTTAATAAGACCCTAAAAAATCTACTACAGTAACTATAATCACTACATATAAAGCCATAGTAACACTAGAATATATCTAAAAGAATGTATTTTCTGTGTATACGTTTCTAACTCAGTACGGTACTAGCAATGATAACAACCAATTGCAAAGCTTAATTATAAATATATATAAATTATTTGATTTTTTAGTAAAATTATGAATAATAGTAATACATTCATACAAACCATTAATAACAGTATAAATATATTCCAGATGATTTCAGTATTAGCAATGACAATAACTAATTACAACACCCAATTGTTATATGTAAGATTCATTCGGTTTTAATGAGGCATTATATTTAATCAAGCACACTAACTACAATCGCACTGCATATAAGGCAATAATAGTATTATCAATGTATTATTAATAATTTTAAACAATATTATATTAAAAATGATTGCAACCAATAAAACACCCAAATTTTAAGTACAAAATTTATTTAATTTTTGTAGAGCTATAAATACCAGCACCACCGATGCCTTTTGTGTACATAGCTTAATTTAATATTGATAATAGGCCAAAAAAACCACCAGTGACTATAGGTGCACTGTATACAAGCCAATAATAAATAATATTATGAATGCACAAATCTAAACGTAGGCATTTTTTTTTCTTGATCAACTATATGCATGTATTAAGAGCCACAGCCTATTCGTCTTCTTCACCTATGACTGCATCATCGTCATCACCTAGCTTAGTGCGACGCACACGACTGACACGGTTAGCACGAGACTGAACAGACTGGAGCTGGGATTTAAGCTGTTCAGACAACTCTGATGCCTCATTCAACTCACTCTGGAGCCTTCTATTCTTAGACCTTAAAGTATTAACTTCAGCATCTAATTCCTCAGTCTGACTGGTAATATTACGGATCTTGGAACTAACCCGATCAAAATTAGCTTTACTATCGGCAGCTGACTTCTCGGAATCCTCCAACATACGTTGAGACTCTTTCATCTTACGATCTACTCTCTTTAACTTATTGCTTAGATCATTATTCTTTTTTATCTCAGCATCCAAGTCAGCAGTAAGACTTGACACCTTATGTTCAAACGGCATCAGTTTCGTTTTAAGTTTCTTCTCGGCCTCAGTGGTAGCAGTTTCTACTTGATCTCTCAAGTCATTTGCCTGTCTTTCTAGTTGTTGTATACGACTTTCCAACTTAGCTACCATCTCCTTCTCCATTGCCTCCGAGTGGCGAGCGGTTTCCAGTTCAAAGGTGGCCTAGGGTGATTATAGATTGGTTAGATATCATGAATAGTATAAAGGAGGTACCAATGCTTATCATACACTACTTTAATGTTAAAATTTCTTAAAACATGTATTAATGTATGTGCAGATAGGCAATGGTTTATATCGATTGTGATAATATATTGACTACCTACATCTAAGTCAAAATTCATGGGGTTTATAAGCAATATGTATGACAAACCCGTAAAATACTTTGAACTTTGACCTATATATAGATATAGTATATATATGTGTGTCTACTGGAAAAATGAAGGGAGGGGGGAAAAAAATAAAGTATGAGGGCTACGGTTAGACATAATTTAAACATACTAATCAAGAGCTATGTAAAAAAAAACATATAAAAACATAAAATCCCAGTACGTATGAATATAATTATTTACCTTTCGTTCCCGGTCTGACAGATCATCAAATTCAAGAGACAATTCCTCGTGTTCTTCCTTCAATGAATCAAGCTCCCCATCCAACCTACGCTTTGACTCGGTTAGACTGGCTGCCTGAACCCGAAGCGAATCAAGCTCGAGACCGTTTTCATCACGGGCCAATTCAGCAGCCTTGCGGTTCTTTTCACTTTTTTCCAATTCAGCAACTAGTTGGGCATTGTCTGAGTTCATTCTCGAGGTTTTCTTTTCCAAGTCTCTTAACTGGTTCTGTGCAGCTGCCAATTGAGATTTGGCATCATCCGAGTCATTCTGGAAGTCCTTGGCCATCTGTTGAGCTTTTTTGTTCTGCTTTATTGCCTCTTCCTTCTGCTTCTCAGCATCATCCAGAGTAATTTGCATTTCAAGTAATTCGGCCTCCAGTTTCTTAGCCTTACTATTGAGGGATGTCTTGGACCTTCTCTCCTCTTCTAGTTGTTCCTCCATATCTCTTAGCTGCCTCATAATACTCTTCCTGGACTCTTCGACCTTCTCCTCACTCTCTTGCATAGTTCTTTCCAACTGAGTCTTGAGTGCTTGCACAGAAACCTCCAGGCGGACCTTAGCATCTTCACAGTTAGCAAGATCATCTTCTAGTTCATCCATCTCCATCTTTTGTTCTTCTAACATGGCGTCCAGGGATCTCTTGGCTTTCTCTAGATTGGCAACGTACTGAGCATCACGGTCTCCACTGCTCTTGAGTTCTTCAACTTCGGACTAGAGAGAGAGGATAGAGAGTGGGTCGGTGTTAAAAGGCGTGTAGAATGGCCTAACAGGTAATAAAATGTGTAACATTTCTAGTGAGAGTGGGAATAATAATAATAATAATAATAACAGTATTAATAACAACAATCACCATTTCAGCATTAAAACATTTAAACATCCAACCAATCCAACCCCTACCTTAAGATTGGAAGCTTCCTTCTTCAACTGTGCTACCATACTATTCAGCTCATCATTCTGGGCCTTTAGACTATACACCTCACCAGCCAGCCTTGCGACTTCTCCTTGTGCAGCATTCCTATCGCCCTCAGCCTGATCTACTAATGATTTGTGCTCATTCAACTGACTTTCTGCCTTCTTGGCCTTCTTACTGGCTATCTGCGCATCATTATGCGCGGTATTAAGCTCATTGGTTAGATCGTCAATGTCAGATTGAAGGCGAGCATTGGTAGACACTAATTTCATCTTGGTAGTGTTACTTTCATCGAGTTCTTCGTGTAGGTCTGAGAGGTCTCTCTGTGGAAGGGAAAGAAGAGAGGGTGAGATAAGGGAGGGGAGGAAAGAGCAGAAGAGGATAGGATATGACATAATAGAATATATTAAAATAGAAAGATGACATTATAGGAAGCAACATCAAAAACAAAATCAAAAAAAAACACATACTAGCATTACACTATTATAACAATCTATAACAATATAACACTCATACAGCTATATATATATATATACAATAACATAACCGCAACCAACCTACCATAATCTTCTTTTTACTCATTTCCATTTCCTCTAGCCCATGCCTTTCCGTCTCCAACTTCATCTTTAGCTCATCTGCCTGTGACTTGAGAGAGGATATAGTACGTCCAGCATTCTCCATCTCATTGTCCTTCTCTACCAGCTGTTCCCGGACCTCATACATTTCTTGCTCTGTGTTTTTCAGCTTGCCCTGTGGGGAATACGTATTAGAATAAGGTAGGGTAGGGTAGGGTAGGGTAGGGTAGAGAAGTATGCATGACAATGCAATAGTGTGATAGGATAGTGTAATGATAAAGCAGTAAGTAGCAGTATGACTGGTTACTTGATAGTGTAATAGCATATAAGGTGATAATGTAGTAAGATGGGATATTGGTGGACAATGATTTACTCTTACTATTTATTGTGGATGTATTATTATTATTATATTTGCAGTAATATGATTATAAAATGACCTCACTATACTTGTCCTAATTTGGCTAGAATATGACCTCATTATAACTGTACTTATAGCAGCAATCTCTATACCCCTTATCCACTCCTATATCATAATATTATGATATATAGTATTATACCATACCATATATAGTTATAAGTATACCATATATAATCCTACCTGTATAGCCAGCTTCTGGCGGGTCTCTTCCTCAAACATAGTAGTAATCTCCTCAATCTTAGCCAATAGGGCCTTGCGATCTCTTTCACTGGTAGTGCACGCGGCATCTCTCTCATCATACTTCTTACCTATACTATCTACCTCACTCTGAAGCTTAGCATTGCGTTCAAGTACCTGTGGATAGAGTTATGTGATTGGTCAGTTAAATTTTTTTTTTAAAAAAAAAATAAGAGATGAAAATAATGTTAAATTGAGAATGATAATGATAATAGTAATAGTCATAGTCATAATAGCAACAAATGCATCCACACATATACTAACCTCCTCCAATTGTTTCTCAGTATCCTGCAATCTATTCTGGGTATCAGCCAATACAGACTCAAGAGACTTCTTCTTCTTATCCAATTCGGCCCTACCCTTTGTCTCTCCCTCCAACTTTGTCGTGACCTGCTGCAAATCAGCCTTGACCTGAGCATACTTCTTTTCAAGATCAGATTTACCCTTTTGCAAGAGTTCCATTTCACCCTCCTTCTCCTCCATCTGTTGCTGGTACTTTTTCTTATTTTCACTAGAACTGAGCTCACTGGTTTCGACTAAGTCCTGATACTTCTTCTGTAAGTTAGCTAGCTCAGCCTCTCTCTTTACCCTCATATCCGCTTGTATGGCTCCAGCACTGGATGTGTCCTCCATTGAGGATTCTAACGACTTCACTGTATTGTCAAGGTCTACATTCTGTTTCTTTAACTTTGCTACAGTGTTTTGCTCACTTTCTAGCTCTTCCTTCAAGTATTCCAATTGGTTGCTAAGGTCCCGTTTCTCGCGGTCTATTTTATTGGCACGTTGTTGTTCGGTATCTAGGGCCGCCTGTTTAATGAAGGGGTTTGTTAGTTAATTAAGTCTTGAATGACCAATGAAAATGATGAATTAGGTGGGGAGTGTAATAGGTAAAATAGTGATAGAAGGAGAAAGGGTATAGGCTATATATATAGCAAAACTACAATGGCATGTATGCACACCATAACATATTATCCCTATATGTATTTACTACACCGCATATAGTAGCCTATAACCTAGTGGGTTCCAATAGAATAATATAAATTATAGAATATTAATTATCTAGCCAATACATTATTCTTGTTAAAACTGTTTCGTCTACCCTCTTTTACCCTCACTAATTAATAATATGCTAACATATAAATACACATTTAATCTAACAATACATTCTTCTACACCATGCCAATCCCTATGATAGCATAGCAATCGCAAAACCCAACCAACCAATAGAGTAACAATACACAAAGCATAGAGATCGAAGGGTTTATAGAGATGGGGAGTCCTACCTGTAATTCAGCAATTTCTTTATTCTTCTTTTCCACTTCTGCCTCTAGTTCTTCTATTCTCTTTTCCAACATTTCAATCTTTTCTCTAGCAGCAGCCAGCTCACTCTCCAATCGCCTCTTAGTACTGCTCAACTCCGCACGGTCCTTCTCACTATTTGCAATCTTGGTTTCATATTCCTCCAATAGGGCATCAGCTTTAACCTTGGACTTCTGCAATGCTTTAAATTTATCCTCGACAGCTGATAGGTTACTCTGGGTAGTAGTGAGGGTGGCTTCTAGGTAGGCCTTCTCCTTATTTAGTTTTTGGTTGCTATCGTGCTCTGCATCCAAGGACACCTGTGATTGGGTCTAAGTCAGTGATATGATAGCATATGGCGTATGACTAATGATACACAGTTATACTAGTATTAGAATTTTAATACACAAATGACACCCACGCTTGGGTCTGAGTTGGTGATATAATAGTATGAGACCAATGATATATGGTTATACTGGCATTAAAATTTTAATATTCCAAAGACTTTTACACAGTTTTTCTTGGCAAGCTAGGCCTCGCTAAGGAAATATTTACGAACAAATCATAAAGATAGCCAATGGTACTGTGCAAATAGATCCCTACAGATAACATAACAACCAATTATATCATACCTGTGTGGCATTCAGTTTCTCCTCCAGAGACGTCTTCTCATTGGATAACTTCTCCATCTTTTCCTGGGTGACGCCGAGTTCCTCTAGTAGTTCCTCTCTCTCACCTGCTAGTTTCTTCTTCTCAGCCAGCACACTATCAGCCTTGACCGCATCCTCCTCCATTCTCTCTTCCAGTTCCTGGACATCTTTCATGAGCTGTTGTAGGCGTTGGTTCAGGCGGTCGTTGGTATCATTGCAAGTATAGAGCTCGTTCTCCTTCTTGTCTAGCTCATTCTGTGCAGTAAAGAAAGAGGAAGAGAAAAGCGTTTATAAGTAATAAGTCATTGGTAATTTGCCTGTATGGCTCCATCTGTTAATTCATAAGAGCATCATCATCCATTTATAACCCACAAACATACACAGACTATCAAAATCTATAGAATGGTAAAATAACATAATAGAAATTAAAATCTTATATAACCTAACTTATAACCCTTTTCTTTTCCGCGCCCTTTACCTTTAAATTGCATCGTTCAGCATTAAGATTCTCGCACTCCTTAGCCAGTTCTTCGTGTTTCTTAGCGTTCTCCTCCAACTTCTTGGTAGCATCAGTCAGCTCTCTCTTGAGATTATCCTCTTGTGTAACCTTCAATAGTGGCTGTACCCTAACAAACAGCTTCCACCAAGGCCAAGTACGTAATATCAGGTACTTACGGCAATTCCTCTGTATGACTTTAACGGCTACCTCATGGTTAGTCATTCTCCTATAGATCTTTCTAGCCAAGTAGCCCTGGCAATGGGCCTGCAAGTTGCGGATAACACTAGTCAACTTCTCATCCCTCATCTCTTCCAGCTGACCCAAGACATTAGCTCTAAAGAATATCTTGGAGTTACCTATACGATAGTTATCAGTAGGGATCTGCAAGGTCTCTAATATCTTCTCACATGTCTTTTTCCCGTCCGCAAACCCTCTAGGGACAGCGCCAGGAGCCAATATTTCATATCTTTGCTTGAAATCTTGGAACAAGACACGGTTAGGGAAACCTTTACGGCAGATACGAATACCTTCTAGAACACCATTGCAACGTAACTGATCCAGAATCAAAGGAGCTGAAACTTTTCCTGGCTTCTTCTCATGGTTGGGTATAATACAACGGACAAAGTGAGGTGCAGTATTCCTTAATGTTGTCATGAGGCTGGTCAGCTGATCACGGTAGAGTTGGCCTACAGTTCTCATGGAACCTCCCCTCCTTCCACCAGCCCTGTCCCCATCGACGTAGTCCTTAAACAATACCGTCATAAAGTCATCAGTGGACTTGGCTAACAATGAGGTAATGTTATCGTTGAGCGGGTCAGTGTTCTTAATTAACCAACCATCAAGGGTGTATTCTACAGGGGAGGCATAATGCTCGATCACAAACCCTGGTATATCTCTTTTAATTTTTCCTCCGCGTTTTGCGAACTTGGCTGTCTGGCCGTAGTGTTGCTTTTCTAGCTTCTCGCTATAGGTAGCGTCCGTAGACCCTGAGAGAGGGTATGGTTAGCTATATGTTTATGTTTATATAGGTATAGGGCATAGGTGTATAAAAAAGTATTTTAAAAAGACCAACATGAACTTAAATGCTTATTAAATGCCTATTCATCAACACTTACTAGGTAAAAGCAGGCACTCGTCATCCATCAAAGAAAGGATACCCATTGGCTTCTCAATAAGATCAATGCAGGGCTGGAGATCCAATCCAAAATCAATGAAGGTCCACTCTATACCTTCCTTTCTATACTCTTCTTGTTCGGTCACAAACATGTGGTTGTTGAAAAACTGTTGCAATTTCTCGTTGGTGTAGTTGATACATAGCTGTTCAAATGAGTTGAGTTTAAAGATTTCAAAACCAGCAATATCCAAGATACCAATAAATGCATTGGAACCACCACGGCGGTTGTCAAGAGCTTTATTGACACGCTCTACAATCCAGAAGAATAACCTTTCATAGATGGCCTTGCAGATTGCTTTGACAGAGGCTATTACTTGGTCAGCTCGCTGAGCTTTAGTAACGTAGTCACGGCCCACCTATAATGGTGATTGGCACATTAGATTATTTTTAAAATTTTAGAATGGATTAAAATTTAAATTATTGGAAGGTTGTCAATTTCAAGTACATTGGCACCGAAATGATTGGTGCTTTAGCATTAAAAACATTTTGAAAGGTCTGA
>NAOQ01000138.1:82841-93132 GCA_002751075.1 Ichthyophonus hoferi | reverse complement strand
AATGGATTAAAATTTAAATTATTGGAAGGTTGTCAATTTCAAGTACATTGGCACCGAAATGATTGGTGCTTTAGCATTAAAAACATTTTGAAAGGTTAAACTTACTAAAAGTAGTACTTATATTAATAGTCTTGCACGTGTAAAATATTTGATTCCAATGAAATTGGAAGTCATTCCCAAGACATTACAATTTTAAATCCACTTTAAAAAAAACATTTAAGTAAAATAGATAGAAATTAACTGATAACAAGCTCAACTATAATGTTTTGGTTTATATAGAATGGGGTCTAAAGAAAATGTTTTTGATTGGCAGAGATTAGAATATTGAAAAAGAAATAATAATAATAAAGAAATCTACCAATCACAAAGTAAAAATAAGTAATAAGTTGGTGAGACATTGAGTCATATTACAAATATTTATAAAGTCAAATGTGTATAAGTATAGAAGAAAATAAATAAGACAAAACCGTTTATGGTTGTTTTTCTGGGAATGACATTGGATAACAAAATTACCTTCATACGTGGCTTCAGCATAGCCCTAGTCAAGTCTGAGAGGGGGATTCCAAACAATTTACAGACCATGGCTGCCTGAGAATCGTCATGCATTTGGGCTTGTTCACTGCGATCATCTTGGAATTTCATCTGACCACACTTCATAATACCTCCTAGAACCTAGATAGATATGTTGATTAATTAATATGTGGTATGATGAGATGAGGTCAGGTGGTATTGGCTAATGACTTCTAATTAGATTAAAGGGGAAATCTGAATGTATATAATAACTCGTAAAGTTAAAACAAAAACAGTACAACCCAACATTCCAAATTACCCCATAAACCTCACCCCTTACCTTAAAGATAGACTTTTGAGCCTCATCATCAATTCCGACCACTCTCATAGCTTCCTTCATCTCCTTAAACTCGTTTCTATCATCCACTGCATCTACTTCTGAGTACTCAGGGCAGGAAATGTAGGGCACATTTTCAATGTCATCAAGAAGATACGCCTCTGAATTGGGTAAGAGGGTTAGATACTTCACATTTATTGGCTGGATTATAGATTGATTGTGATCAGATGGACGAATAGATCTGGAAGATTGATGAGATTACATTTTCATAAAATTTGGAGTCAAGAGCTCAGTGCAAGTTGATTTAACCAAACAATCTATCCTAAGACAAGCTTAATCTATTAAAAAGAGCAAATAAAAATAGCCAATCTAAAAGATGGCATGGATGATCAGCAGATCTGGAAGGTTATTGCAATTATATTTGCATGAAATGTTTAGTTAAGGCTTGATATAACTTAATTTATATAGCAATTTATCCTGAGACAAGATTGGTCAATTAAAAAGAACTAATGAAAAAGGCAGATCCAAGCATTAAATTAAATAACATTGTGGGTTTCTAGTTTTATCTGTATGTGTCATGTATTTGTACATATATATAAAGATGATACTACGTAAATACATATAGTGATAGGTAACTCTCAACCAGCCAACTAGCTTACCCCTTTCCTCCGGTGTAGCAGACTTCAACAACTGGTAGAATATATGGAAGTTACGCTCCTCGGCGCCTTGAGTGACAGCACGGGATTTCTCCAATAGATAGGTCTCTATGTTACCGCCACTAATAACTCCTGACCCATCAAATTCAATGCGAATGAATTTACCCTGTGGGGTAGAGAGAGGGAGAGGGATGAGTTAGAATGGTGATGGTAAAAGGATATAGCGGATGGGAGAAGGTGGGAGAAATAACTATGGCCAGAAGTTGGGGATTTGTGACATCATCATTCACATCCACATACACATATATATTATTTATATTAATATAAACTGATAAGCACTAACGAATAAAAAATAAAAAAATAAAAACAAATCAAAACAGACAAACACCTTAATCAGCCCATAGGCCCAATCTCCTACCCTACCCTATCCCCACTCCTAACACTAACATTAGCACCAACTTACAAAGCGAGAAGAGTTATCGTTCTTAATGGTCTTGGCATTACCAAAGGCTTCTAGTACAGGGTTGCACTGCAGGAGTTGTTTCTCTAATGTCCCCTGCCCACTGGACGATCCTGAGGCAATAGTGGCTAGGTATTGAATAACCTTCTTGGTATTCTCAGTTTTACCAGCTCCTGATTCACCCGTGATAAGAATGGACTGGTTCTCACGGTCCTGTAACATGTCTCGGAAAGCCCTATCTGCTATACTGTATACATGGGGTGGTAACTCTTGCCTCCTCTTTCCCTTGTAGGCGTTTACTACCGCCGTGGTGTAGATGGGAAGGCGCTTGTAGGGGTTGATCACTACACAGAACAGACCGGAATAGGTCTGGGGTAGGGAGAGGTGGGTGAGAAGGATGTGGTGAAGGATGAGGGGGCTTAGTAAATAGGTTGGCCCAATAAGATTCAGGTCCGAAGTTTAAACAGCGATCTGGTATAACTATGTGGCAATAATATTGGCGAATAATATGTATGCATCCCTTAATCTGGGGCAATCGGTAAAATGATTGGCAGATAAACATCAGTCCTTCCAAATTAAGTCAGATGGTAAGTGATTCTTACTCAATGATATGACAGAGATTGATATGATTGCATAATTGCATGTCCTAGATAAGCCTTACATGGTAATAATAACAGTAACCATAACAATACCCCCTTACAGTACTTACATAAATCAAGTTGGATTGGTATCTCTTGCGCAAGTTCTCCAACACGGCCGGTTCATTCAAATAGGCAAGCTCTGCCATATCTTCTACTTTCTCAAATTTAGGGGGATTCATCTTAAAGGTGTCATTGATGTTGAACTCAACCACCATGTTATTAGCCATTTTCACCTTCATGGTATCTCCCTTCTCCTCTACTATATTAGCCGCCACAAATCCCTCAGCCTCATCCTTCACCCATACCCATTTCTGGGCGGTCCATTCTGACTGTGCATGTGTGTCAGCAGCAGAGGGCTGACCTCGCTCTAGTAGAGCCAGCTCACTACCGTTCATGCTGAATACGAATGTAATGTGTCTTGATTATAATGTAATACTATGTCTGGCACTCTGGAAGGAGATGGGAAGAGAGGGAGGGAAGAGAGAGTAACAGTTATTATTGAGATATTCTTAGGGTAATATCGCCCAGGAATTGAATTGATAGAGCACTATCAAGACTTAATATATAACATGATTATAATAGCTAGAACAAAGTAGATGCGTAAAGGTATATATATTTATATATCGCCATTAGTATAGAAAAGAGGATGTACAGTAATAGGAGTATTTATCAATAGACAAGTCAGAGCTTGTTAACATAAATTTTTATTAACAAAAATTGAGTTTCACTTTTCACTATATATTTAAAGGATAAATATACTAAAAAAAACTGAATATAGGTTGTCAAAAATACTTCTTAGTTGATTGCTGGAGATGACCAGCTTCCAACTGTTTTTTTTCAGCTAATTATTGTATCTAGTAGTGTAATAGATACATATAAATTTAATGGATGTTATATTGGTATATAAGAACAAACTTGGCCAATATCGCAGGTATAAATAGTTGGTACAAACCTTAAAAAACACTGGAAAATAGGAAAAATAATCAAGAAATTATGTATGTTATGCATATAAAGCATAAAGAAAAGGTATTATTATCGATAAAAAGATACTAGCATAAGGATAATAAAAAAATATATACCTAGCTAGTAACAGCCACTGACTAGACCACTAGAACTCAAAAATAAATAATTATTAGAACAAAAAAACCTACCCTAAAAACAAATGAAATTGCAGTTAAAAGGGAATCTAGTGGAGTAAAGACTTTTTGGAGCGGATCTCTGTATCTCATCAATCTTTATTATTGGCTGGTTGTAGTTTTGATCTATCCTAATATAGTGTTTATTGGGGAATATGTCTGGTATCAAATATTATAATTGGTTGTATCTTATTTAATTAATGATCAAATGTTATTATTGGCTTAGAATGGTATTATCTATAAAAAATGAAGCGCCGAGGAGTGTAAAATATTGCAAGTCTGAACCATGTTTAATAGTGATGAAACACAGTTTGTTCACACAATAATTTGGTGAAAAATACAATAAATGCAAATATAAATTTATAATTTTTATATAATATTTAGATTTTTTCTAAATTAAACAGGTTTTTTTACCTATTCACCTACACCCTTTACAACAGTATTAATTATTAAAAATGCGCGTCTTGATAATTTCAATTTATACTATCCTGGTGGTTCGATTTTCTATCATTTTTCTGATTCCATTTGTGCTAAAAATGATGCAGATCTCCATATAACTTAATTGTATTTGCCATATGCATCAGCAACAGCTCTATAGCCAGTAAGATTATTTGTATTTTCAATATAAAAATGGTTTACTTTAAATGCTATTACTAATGCAAACTAAAATCTATATTTTTCTTAGCATGGAATGGTTTCTTCATTTATTCAATCTTTTTGCTATCATCAAGAGCAAATTATGGCATAAACAATATACACAGATGAAATTATGCTGCTTAACTGATAGGCTAAGAACGAATCGGCAAATTACTATAATGACATTTTACGAATTATTATTCACGCTTCAATTCTATCGGAATTCATCTCATACCACATACTAGATGGATCAATACCTGGCTTATCAAATGCAAATGTAATTTCTTTAAACTTCACATGTTTCATTAATGATTTCCTCTAACAAGTATTGTTTAACCTTGCTGACTCATACTTCTTAAACTAGTATAACTCTAAAAAGTTACAATTTTAAATGGCTAAAAATCTATGTTGTTATAGACGGTATTGGCGGGTTCATATTTGCATGTATTAATGGTTTCTCCCAACTATTTGATCGTATAGTTTTATTAGATCATCACAGTGCTATAGCTCATCGTACTAAATAATATTGCACTGCTAATCAATATTCTAACTGATAAACACATAATAAGTAATTTATATCAAAGCTATAGTGCAACTGCAAAGGGATTATTTTGAGTACTTTCAACGAATATATTTTAAATATAACTCGGTGGTCACTAAGAAATGCTAGGCGTTTACTGGACAACAGTGCAGATCATCGCAGTGCAATAGGTCATCTTCAGTAAATGATATTGCACTGCTAATTATTCTAACCAGTAAAGACATAATAAGTAATTTATATTAAAGCTATAGAACAAATACTAAGGGATTATTTTGAGTACTTTCAAAGAGTATATCTTAGATAATGTCTCGGTCAATACTAAAAAATACTAGGCATTTAATGGACAGCAGTGCTTAGCTATAGTATTATTTATTTGTTACCAATTATCTACACATCATAGCCAAGCCAAGAGATATGTTTAGGCAGCACTCTATCATAACATTGTTTTCAAAAAGAGCTTCTGCAGTGTTTAATTAGACATACGGTTTGTCACGTCAGTTGTACAAGGCTTAGATTGTTCAGAAGATGCCGCACGTACTGAAACTATCATTTTTACTATATTAAAAAGCTCTCAGCTTGGGTGTCTGCACCTGCATATTGTAACTAATAACGTATAATTATATAATCTTAAATGATAAAGTTGAAGGCTAAGCGTTAATTGAAGAAAAAGATACGAACATGTCAGACAGTAAAGTAATTATTAATTGGTCAAATTCACTGAGTAATCAAGAATCTGGCGGATGATATGATCAAAAAGAGCAAAATGCGGTCGATGTAGTCGTGCATTAATTATAAATAGCACGGACTCACATCCACATTTTTACATATCAGGCAACCCCTGTGCATTAGGACTAAACCGAGAAATGATACAAACATACATACTATCCCGGTGTTTTATTTTTCTTGTCACGCTCTCTTTCCCTAATTATTGTGTTTTTTATATATATTTTTGTTTATTTTAAAGCTTGTCCCGAACTATTTATTTTCATATCTGTTGCAATGATTCAGAGCAATCTGATGTGTTACGATTATACTTTGATCAAACTAGCAATGGGTGGCTCGGCGGGGAATACCCGGTTGTATAAACAAATCTTTTGCATAATGATAAGAACTCGATAAAACTAAATCTATGTAATTGTATGGAGACAATATAGATAGTCAATATATGCATATAGCCAGTCGCGTTGTAATCTTTAGAATGGCAGAGATTTCCTTAGTTACGTACACAACATTGGTTAAAACAGTTAAAACTTAATTAAAGCCAAGTAGATAATTAAATTATATACCTTTGTAGGCGGCAGAGCCAAAACACGGAATTCTGTAGTGAGAGTTATTAAAAATATTTTTATTTTTATTTTTATTCTCTGCATATTATGGTTTTTATAGACTCAGGAATGATTCAGCATTAATAAATTATAACTAGAGCTACTATGGCCTCTGTAACATATGTAGCTATATTCGCCATGTAAGGTATAATATGCCTTATATACTAATGAATAACGCACCAGTTTTTTGAATAGTTACGTCCAAAATTATTTTAACTTGCTATATTAGATCCAATCCAATCCGATCCAAACTGACAATAAACAATAGCTATGGGAGGGACGTTAGACACATAGCAAGGTGTGTTATTGAGGGAGCACCCAAACCTTGGTATAAAATTTCAAAAATATAGAAAATGTAAAATATAAATGAAGCGAGTGCCACATAAACGGCGTTCCTGTCGATGCTGGCGGCTAGCGCAAACGCACACGATATTCTGGTCTGTGATGCGCCTTGTGCATTCGATTCGGCTCTTAACTCGAGATAATTCCTTAAAAGAAAATGAAACCCAGTGATTTTTCTAGCACCAATTAATTAATTATAATCTATAATGTGCAGCTATAGTATACCATATATAGACTAATAAACAACCTAGCTATGATTAATTGTGACTAAAACTTTCCCTTTTTTACTTATTATTCTAATGGACAATAATTGGCCATTGAGGGCCAAACACTGTTAGCCAACTAGAATAAAGACAAAATCTATTGTATAGAACACATGCATTTTTATGGCACTTAATTCATATGCTATTCTAAATCATGTCATAAATAGACTATTAAGCAATATAGTACTGATTAGTTCATGATGATTTAAATGAATCTGATCTATATAATATATGCTGCTGCCAAGTACTGTATTAACAAGTTTAAATAAAAACACAGGACCTATTGTAGAAAACACAGGTAGCCTGTGTTAAAAACAGAATGATGCATTTTATACTTTATATTAATAACCTAATTCTTTCTGGTATGCAATATAATCGAAGGCTTTAATTGCTATTTGTTTTAAAACTTTTAGTCTTCCCCAATATCTAATTATTTTTCCACTCCAACTCCATTTAAATGTTAATATGTTATAACATATGACAACAGACAACAGGTATGCAACAAAGGCTATACATAGTCCTATAAACTAACTGCTACATTCATCCAAAAGATATGTTTGAGTCACTTGAAAATCTCATTGAGCCATCATCCAACAACAACAGTATTTATCTTGACTGCCCGACTAACTGCGATCTCTCCTAGCTTTATCAATCTTATGGGCTTAGTTCTCAACTTCTGCAGACGTAATTCATAATGAAAATATGTTTCAGTCCATCTGTACTCCATGTATGCAAAGGTGCACGTTAGAGCACCCCTTAGTTTTTGCAATCTTTCAATTCTAAATGGATGCAGGTCACAGGGACCGAACCTGGTTTTACTTATTCCCGCCAAGATCAAATATACGTATAGATATACATATTTATAAATTTATTTTGTGTAGTATTCATGCTGTCATCTTCACGAGCTAAATTCATATGTTTTAGCACCATTGTATATTCCAGTTGAGATTGCAAGGGCGGCAATCAGACCAGCTGGCATGAATTTTCTAGAGACCAAGGCGCGTCTACCCATGGCTCCAGCCAGCAGCACAGAGGTAGCTGCATAAGATATAAGTTTAAATTTGTATGTGTGTATTTATATGTTTAAAAAAGAAAGTAGGAATATATAGGTAGTGAGAGATGGAGATATAAGTGTGGGTAGAGTCTAAGTGCACGGGTTCTTTAATAAGTTTATATAGTGTAAGAGTTGTTAAAACAAAAACAATTTAATATAGGTGTGCAACCATAGATATGGAAATGCATGTTAAGATATGATGAATTTGTATTGTTTGGAGATGGTGTATAAGAAAAGAAAGAGATGAGAAAGGTAGCTAAAGGGTAAGTACCAAGGAATAGGGAGGGGTTCGATAGAAAGTATGTAGGGACGTACGTAAAAGTGTATATTTATTATGGCATGCAATATATGTCAAAGTATATAATTAATGAATTATGTGAATACTTCTTTCTACATATATATAATTATATAATAGTATGTACGGCACTCCTTATACATACATTCAGTATGTAAATAAGTAAATATACAAGTATGTAAGTAAATAAATTGATAAATTACTAGGTAAAAGAATATGTAAATGCAAACAAATTAGTCTCTTGCCTACAGGTAATGTTATATATGCAATTTTTTCTTCTTCTCCCTTCCTCCCATCCCTATTGTCATATTCTCCTCATATTCCCTTTCAACTACTCATATACTACACCTACCCACCTGTCCCTAGTTGAAACCCACGCAAAGGATTGTCTGTCATTAATGTAGCCGAAAAACCGTACAATGCAGCTGAACTTAGACCGGCTACTAGTGAAGGAATCGAACCCTTTTTCACAAATCCTGCTATACCTAAAAAAAAAAATGAAAAGAAGAAGAAATGTGGGTATTTGTTAATTGTCGTTGGACCATGTGTAATCCGTTGCAATCAATCCGTTGCAATCAATCCGTTGCAATCAATCTTTATTTCCATTAGAATATAGTATATATTACATTTACTTATTATCGGTTATAAATCAAATAGTAGAGTTTATCTATGAAACTTACAAAATAATGATTTCGATTGAGATTAGTTCTTGCATCCATATTATATTAGGTATACAGTTTAATCTGAATTCAGTCTCACCCTATCACGTTTTTAGAATTGTATGAATTGACCACAGTGTAGTTGAGACGGAGCTTTCAGTTTTGTTTACCGTATAGTCTGCCGTCTGACAAGCGTCCTTGTCAGAGTAGTGGTTTTAAATAAAGACAAGTTATGTTTACCCTATATCTTTCCCGCTTCTACAATAACTAATGAGTATAGGAACTAACAAGGGTACCAATATACCAATAAAGAATTAACTACTAAAATATTGTGGGGGTCATAGAAGGACATCCTCACAACTAAACGAGAGACAGAGCATGAAATATCACAAGCATTGTATTACAAATTATGCCATTTTCAGAGTTTAAAGGTGGAAAAGAAAGACTCCTTTTATTTATGTAATCATTTAACACAAAATTATATTACAAAAACATCGACTATAAATTTCCATTGTTGGCCGAGAAGCAATACTTATTAACGAACATTAAAACATTAACAAAATCATTCATTGCATACCCCCAACCAGCACTAAACCCGCCATGGTGTAGTTGACGTGCGCTGCTCCAGGGGGGGCCATTATTACAGGTTTTGAATGAATAGGAATTATAATAATATAATGGGAAAAAATATTAAAACAATTATATTATTATATGCAAGTATCTTATAGCTTCATGTAGTATTGTTATTGATTTCGTGGCGTGGCGCCATCTCAGGCCAGATCTCCCATTTATACTCTAATTTTATTGGGTATAATTTTGAATTAAATTATTTTATTGTAAATGTCCATATATAGATATATATATAAGTCATCTATTGGATATTATGATATATAGATATAATATAAGACCCATTCATTGGATAAAAATTTCACCTCCAATTATCCAAATCAATCTCAATTAATAGCCAATAAGGAGCGCTGATGCAAACCGTTGGTGATCTTTTGATAAAATGCAAGTTGATTAAGAAAGAAGTGTTAGGATGACAAAGTAGAGATAATACATAAAACAATATATATTATATATATTGTATTATATTATAGATATTATGAATTTTTGAGATATAGACACAGAGGTAAATACATATATATATAGAGAGCAAAGCATTATTATTATTATTATTTATCATCATTCACAACTGTATGGTATGGGTCCTAACCCCATCCTAAACAGTATAATAGATAGGTCATTTCATTTCAGATTTTATTTTCTTATTCCGACCTTGCATCCCATCAGTCCATACTCTACACTACGCACCACACTACGCACCACATTATACACCACACCATACACGACGCTATACATCACACCACACACCACACTGTACGCCCCTTATCATAAGTTAACAACTACACAAGCACATATTCTCTGTCATAAAT
>NAOQ01000138.1:68617-82394 GCA_002751075.1 Ichthyophonus hoferi | reverse complement strand
TTATACACCAACACCATACACGACGCTATACATCACACCACACACCACACTGTACGCCCCTTATCATAAGTTAACAACTACACAAGCACATATTCTCTGTCATAAATAGTCTCCGGGTGTATCTATGACATATATGACATAATAGTTGATACTAACCTCAAATAAATAAATAGCGATTAGACTCGATTTGGTTGTTATTGTTTCTGCTACTTACTATTCACCTGTATATATTCATGTATTTATATCTATAATGTGTTACTCTATGTTTCCACACATACATACGTTTTCATTTACAGCAAGCAATATAGATACGACCAATAATCGGGGAAATTGGTTACCATTATATTTATATTCAGTACCCTATCTTTCCAAGGACTCTGGAGTTATTATCAACCATGGAAGTGACACCTACTGTAAAGCCTACCGCCTTTACCGAACAAGACTTTGCCTTCCTTCCTCAATTTAGTGCCGTGTTGGAGGTATTGCGGGGGGATGACGTACAGGAAGTGTGCAAACAGGTGGGAGTATGTCTGTGGATTGGGTGTGTACATGTGACTGTGTCTATATATTGGGTGTCGATGTGTGATTATGTTTATGGATTGGGGTGTATACGTCTGACTGTGTCTATATATAGAGTGTGTACGTCTGACTGTGTCTATATATAGGGTGTATATGTGTGACTATGTTTATAGATAGGGCATCTACGTGTGACTATGTCTATATATTGGGTGCGCGCGTGTGGTGTGACTATGTCTATCTATAGGGTGTGTACGTTTGACTATGTCTATGTGTAAGGTGTGTATGCGTGACTATGTCTATATATAGGATATGCACGTGGGGCTACTTCTATATATAGGGCGTGTACATACGACTATGTCTATATATCAGGTGTGTACATATGACCATTTCTATATGTAAGGTGTTTATGCATGACTATGTCTATATATAGGGTATGTACGTGTGACTGTGTCTATATAGAGGGTATGTATGTGTGACTATGTCTTTATATGGGTGTGTACGTGTGACTATGTCTATATAGGCAAGTATTATTTTATTGGTAACCATGATGATAGCAGATGTGGGCTGTATTTTATCATTTTAAAACGAGTATTCCAATCGTCTATTATTATGAGTTTACATCCCTCGTGTGTACAAATCCTTCTCTTCTATTAGCTGTTATATTTTATCTGTATGCCTTTTTCCCATCTCTCTCCCCTATTGGGATTCTTTATCTAATCACCTCACCTCTAATCAGCTCTACACCAAACATCCTTAACCGTTATTTGCTCTTATGATAAGCATTTCATAGTTATTGATTATTTATAACAATTTCTTCTTCACAGTTTCCAGCTTTCTCCAATCATTAGCCCCCTCGTTTTCACTTTCTTGTTTTGCGCCTATCTTTCCTTTTCCCTCTTTTGCTCTCTCTCCCTCCCTCTCTTTCCCTTATTTTTGATCTATTTTTATAGTATACCCACATATGTAGGCTAACTGTGATAAACTCCTTCTAGGTAACCATTCTTAAGGACCAATTACAGCGAGCCATCGATATTGTTGACCAATTACCAGGTATAGATCTTAGTCGTCAACAGCAGAAGGAGTTATTTGATAAAAGACAGGCGGAACTGTTGAGGAAGAGGTGGGTAGATGTATATATAGTGTATTTATATGCACCTGTATAATGTCAAAGCCATTCTATTATATATACCATCATACTATTATATATGTTATCAAACATACCTACACATATACATGCATACATACATACATACATACTATCACATATACATATGATTCTACATAATATTCTTTATACCTATTAACACAGCATCCGTCATCCACCTTCTCCTTCTGCAGTGAGCTCCTTATGAAGTATCGTCACTTAACAGTCTTTGAAAACCTCTCTTCTCCTCCACCCCCTACCGGGGAATCCACCAACCCTATGAACCTGAGTTGATTAATTACTTTATAACATATATATTAGTTTTTGGCGATTGTTAGGTAATTGTATACATATTTACATATAGATTATATTTATATATTAGATACTATACTTTCTCCACACTCTTTCTCTTGTATTTTGCTAATGTCTAATGTCTAAATATGTTGCATATATATATATATGTATGTGTGTAGTTATGTAGCCTTGACTATATGCATGCTTTTATGCATGTATTTTTAGTAATATATATATATATATATATATATATCTTATAGTATATGTATGTATAGATATTATGATACAGTTATAAATAGTATAGTGCATTTGCATGCCTAATACATTTTGGTATAACTTTAACCGATAAATGGATTGTATTACAATGACAGTGTATGATATAATAAATTTTGATGTGATATAGTATGATAGGTATGATATAGTATGTCATAGTATGATGGAGTATATTATGATATAAAACGATATAGTATAATATAGTATGGTATGGAATGGTCTAGTATAATATAGTATATTATGCTATGATATAGTATGTTATATGATATGATGCAATGTAGTATGTTATGATACGGTTCATACATATACATATACGATGTATATTCTAATGTAATGTACAATACAGCTATTGCAGCTATAACATAACGCTATTATAGGCGTACACTATTTTTAGCTAGGCATTGGCCTATTTATCTTCATCAAAACATATAATATAGTATATAGTATCCAATGATTCTTATATTATGATTTTCTTCGTCCAATCATGTGTTTACATGGTGACCTATATATGGTCAGAGGAAAGGTATTGGAAAAAATATTTGAAAATCAAGTAATTATGAAAAAACAAAGATAAAATTTGTGGTTTATAGCTTTCACCTGGCTACAGCGGTGTGTAAAAAGATCTAATATAAATGTAAGGTATTATATTTGATATATTTTTAATGGTAGAAAGGACCTACAGGCAATCAATTGAAAGGCGGCTTTAATAATATTGCTACTATCCTATTGAATTTTATTATAATGCGCTGTTACTAAGAATAGTATTAGTAATAATATTTATGCAGCCAATAATAACACGATCTTAATGCTATGATTACCAATAATACTAGTAATAAGATTAATGTAGTCAAAAATAACACGATATTAATACTGTAATTACCAACAATACGATTAATAGGATTAATGTAGCCAATAATAACCCGATAGATGTACTTCCTACTATATTTTAGTTCTTTATTTTATACATGTTGGGCGACAGTAGACCATAGCAAACAAAGAATAAAAAATAAAAAATAAAAAATATTTCTTCGTTCCCTGTCCTGTCGCAGATGGAGACCTTTTACTCATTAAGATATAACATGTCGTATACAGACTGATTAATTACTTATCAGCATTACAGGAATTGGAACTGTAACCAATTTGATCTAAGATGTACATGTGTGTTGGTGTATCAGATACAGCCTTAATACACCTACATTTAATATAAATGTGTATGCATATATATGTGTGTATATATATATATACATATATATATATGTATCTATGTACGTGCATGGGTTTAGTCATAGGCTAGTACGGCTTCCACTGCACAATGGTCTGACAAGTGAGCAAAGGGCAGGGACTCGTCGGTCTCGAATGGTCGGAGATCACATGATACCACCCTGTGTGATAGGGTAAAGGTCAGCTGGCTGATCATATATACATGCATCCGCATGTCTGTCACACCATGTCCCATTCATGATGACGTAGTACAGTGAAGCCACGTATACCGTAACTAGGACTAAACGATCAATGTCACCACATGATCATGGTGAAATTTAAATATATTTTCAAAATTAGTCTAGTCTCGCCTTCATTTGTTTATAATATCAAAGATTGGTGAGAATTTTTTTTAATAATTAACGATTAATTACGTTATATCCCTGTTATTTTAATTGATTTTTAAAAAGCACTAACGATTATATCCTTATCTTGTCCATACTATTATTAATGGTACAAAAGGAGTAGTTGTATATGTAATACCGAGATCTTCCTAGGCTTAAGGTTTTAACTCGAAGACTTTATTGAACACCACTGCATAGCTATATAACTACGGCTGAAACGGCAAAATATAAAGTAAACATAATATACTCGGTCCTTATGCTAAGCCGCTACCCTGAAAATGGCGCAAGTCGGGTAGTGGATTGTAGTGTAAACAAAACTAAAAGCCCCGTCTCAATCACACAGTGGTTAATTTATACCATTCTAAACACATGTGATGCGTAGAGACTGAATTCGGATAAAACCGTATACCCAATTTAATGTTATACGTGAATTAGTCTCCATCTAAATCATTACTACGTAGGTTGATAGATAATCTCTCCATTATCGTATATGTGACTAAATCATATTTGATCGTAATTACCAGCAAGTAATAAATAAATATAATATATTTTATATGCTAATACAAACAAATAAATAAATAAGGAATCATTGTAAAGTATTACACATGATTTTAAAATTATCAATCAATATAAATACATATCCATCCTAGTGGTTTAAATAACAAGTCATTCACAGTATAGTTACAAAAGGTAATTGTGGATGCTATATTACACAAGAGAATATTTTAAAATTATGTTTTGATTGGTTGGTTAGAATGTAACACACAGTCATAAAGCTACCTTCAAGTAATTTCTCACAAATTAATGGCTTGTGTACTTAAAATCTATTAGTAAAATTGTAATAACATGTTCGGATTAGAAAAGTATGACCAATAAAAATAGGTACATTGATGCTTAAACCTACAGCGTCATGACACCGATTGCACGAGAGGGTAGAAAAAAATTTAAAAAATGTAAGGAAGTACCATGAAAACAGACATAATGGCGGAATCAAGGTAAAATAATACATACTCTAGAACTCACAATAAAAAAAAATATAGTATATATACAATATAATAGAGTATAATACAATGCAACGCAACTCAGCACAACACCACATAATACAATAACATGACTATTTAAAAAATCAGTACTAAATAAAACTGTTTAGTTATGAAATAACGCCTGGGTAATAATCTTATTAAGATTATCAAAACCGCATACGTTCTGCCTTGTGCTGTAGGGTAAAACAAAGAGATCATACAATAATAAATATATTTTGGTATAAATAAAAAGCAGGAGATCAAAAGCACAGCATACCTCACATTCCACACTGTACCCTCTCTTAACAGTATATAATCCAATCTACTTTGGTCGGTCTCGGAATTCTCAGGCCTCATTCCCCTATTTAACGTCCACCATGATCCACCGGTATTGGGATGGATCCCCCCAGCTGCCTCTTTTAATAGATCACGCCATGCATAGGTACCCCCTTGCGTTAAAATTCCCATGAAATTTAAGTACTCTTCACCATCAGTCCCATCTGAGGTGCCCTCTTTACCATCAATGTTCATGTCACCGGTTAATACAGCAGGATGTCCGTCATTTTGAGTGCACTGGGGATCGTAAAGAAGAGAGGGAGAGGGAGATAGAAAGAATTGAATTGAACATAACACAGAAAAATAATTAAGGGATATAGAAGTGAAAATCGAATAGAATAGAATAAAAAAGAAGAAGGTAAAGAAGAATAAAACATTAAGAAAAAGAAGAGAGGAGAGTAAGGAGAGAGGAGACAAGACGTTGGAGTGGTTAGTGTATATAGCTTACAAGGGTGATAGTCAGGATTACTGTGTTATAGTCGTACTATCCTACTCTACCAGTATGGTTGGCTCTATGAGGAATAGAGTTGTAACTATCGGCTCTGGAAAGGTAACATCGACAATCAGTCTTTATCGGAATGATTAATCTATGTGATGTGTGATTGGTTTGCACTTCTCTCTACAATACTAGTTATTTGCATTGTCTCCAACCCGGTAAATTGATTTGTCCACACATAGTATGTAAGCAGTTACATTAATGAGGTAATTAGTTAAAGAGTCACTACAAAAGAAATGCTTTCACGTTTAATTTATAAAAACAATATGTTCAGATATGTGATTTAGTTTTAATGATCTATGCTATGATTACGTACTATATATATACCACTTGCGATTGGGCAACGATGACGACAATGCGGCTCAATTATATCACATTAAATTGAAAAGGACCTAGAGTTCTAACACTCAATTATTATATATTCTATTCATTGAAAACAGTAATACCATTCGATTAATGTCAGATCAATGTGATACTTCATCCTAACATCCACATTATTTATATATAATACTATTATACATATGATTATACTATCATACATAGTAATATACTGTCATTCATATATCAGAGTCCGTTATATGGTCATCCGTCTTGCCAGACAGATTCCCATCCTTATTAAAAGGTTTCTATATTAAGTAATTTTGAATCTTGCTTTTCGCGGCCGGAAGTTTTAAAACATAAATAAATTAGTAAATTATGCTCTTAAAACGCAAATAAAAATTCCAAATTATGCTTTCTTACAAAAATACACACATGATTTATCATCGATCATTTAGATAAACCGTTGATAATTGGCTAAAAATGGTGACTAGTAACCAATAGTTAAAATTGATTTAAACAAATATGTTTGAAATATGCTATTATATTATAACCTTAAACGTAGTGCATTAACGGTGTAGTCCTGTTCATGGTATATATGTCTTACTCGAACTATAGATACATAGGATAGATTGTGTAGACGTTGATTTGATTGGTGTAGTTAATTACAATCGGGTATGTACACTTATGTATTAACTATTAACCAACAATACCATACCATTCTCACGCAGTTTAACGGTAATAGGAAAGGTAATAGAAACCAAACAAAGAAAGACAAATAGGCAAATAAAAACTGTGAACCAATCACCTACCTTCTCGATAAATGCGGTCATTTCAGTGGTCTGAGTGATTCTGATATTTGCACAGTTTTCACCTCCTGCCTGCATATGGGTACTAAATATATGCAGATGGCGTTGGCTGTCGATTTGTACTCGGGCATATAAAACCCCTATGAGTGTACGCATGTATGTATGTATGTATGTATGTATGTGTGTATGTATGTATGTATGTATGTATGTATGCACGTATGTATGTATGTACGTATGGATGTATGTATGCATATATAAGTATACTTCCACTTACATATACTTGCTTATAAACATGTTTACTTTACAGATAAGTGCACACTACAATGATATATTGGATGTCAGCATAATTACACATGAACATATACAATCGAAATATCTTACTTTGTTATACCCTCAAATCCTGCACCAATGGTACTAACAAATGCTTACAGTACGACCAATCAATTTGCATACATACACCCTATATGTTTACATCATGCTCCCATACCATTGCACGCATTCTATATTTGATTATTATATGCCAAAGTCATAAAGGCCACACTTTACATACATACATTATTATACGGTATTACCCTTTCTACACAGAAACCAACAAAAACAAAGACATCAAATATAAACTGAAAATAAAACATTAATATAAAATAAAGCTAACTGATCAAGAAGGATGTACTATGAGTTAGGTTAGGTGTAGTTGGCGGTTGGGAGAGAAAGTAATATAAAATAAAAATAAAATAAAAATAATATAATATATATATATATATGTGTGTATGTATATAAATGTAAATATATAAATATAACAGGTTCATATGATTGGTACTATACCCTTGTGTGCTAGTATGTCGGCCGATTTCCAGTTGGCAGTGGAATATATTATCTGATCTATCATAAGATGATTTAATTTACTAATGATAGAGACCCCACCATCAATGATACGTGGAGTAAAGAAGGATAAATCGCTGGCCAAATTGGCTAGGCGGGTGGGAGAAGGGTGAGAGGAGGGTTGAATGTGTTATTCGGTTAGGTAAAATATAGATATATAAATATATGTATATAAGTATATGTCAATTTATTTATTTGTTTGCTTGTACTATATCAGGTGATATTTTGTAGATGATATTATATCATATTGATTAGATTAAAACACATTACATTAAAGTATAAAACAAAAAAAAAATAACAAAGAAAAATAACATAATAGAATGCAAGACAAGACACTATATTACAGTACAATACAATCCAATTCAATCCAATTTTTTATAATCCAAGATAATAAAATACAATAAAATATAATATAATAATAATACAATATAACATCATACACTATAATTTTATACAAGATAATACAATACCATAGAGTACAATGCAGCACAACACAATACAATGCAATAAAAAATAATAAAAAATAATATAATATAATTTATCTCAATGTACATATTAATGTATGTGCGTGACAATCATTATACGTCACACAACTCTGGACCAATGGAAAATTAGGCCAATCTTGTGGCAAATTATACATCTACATATGGATAAAGAGCCTAAATATAGTAATGGTTCTAATAATAGTGATAATAGTAGCAAAGATAAAATAAATGACAACAATAACAGTCATAATAGGTGTAATAATACAAATCAAAATGGCAATAATAATAGTAATAGTAATAGCAATAGTAATAATAATAATACTACTAATAGTAATAATGCGCGTTATATCACCTACCCTCTGCTACAAACCCTTGCTCCATTGCTTGTTTCACAAAATTGGTGCGACGAGAGCTCATAAAATGAAATAGTTCCTGTAGGCACCTTGTTAGTCTTTATAATATATCTATATATAGTTATCTCTCTGTCTTTATCTAATTCATTTAATATCACTGGTTTTAGATGATTTTGACTTGTATGTAAGATGGTCTATAAATATATATGTGAGCGCCTGGTGTCCCTGATCATGTCTAAACATATATAATTATCACAAACCCTATTATAGATATATAGCAATATAAAAGTATACATAATATCACCTTTCTCTCAGTCATACATAGATACTAGCCTATTCATTTTTCTTTCTTCCATATTTCTATCTCCTTTGATAAAGGACTTACCCTGCTAGATAACTGCATGAATGCATGCAATATATAATGTAAAACATAAAAAACATAAACTTTTGGAGTATATGTGCTCTTTATCCTTGGTTATAAACCCAACTCCAAGTAATCACCTGAAGGCACAATATATCATATGTTCCTATCTCTTTCTGGATCAACTCCAGCCTTTCATCCTTGTAATCGTTGCCATTGGAACGGATAAGAGGAGGACGTATAAACATATTATATGTGAGTATCTTCAACTCCTTACCGGCTGCTATGTGTGGGGGATGGAGTAATTGTTGGTTCACAGTAGTAAAGTACACATAGAGAATTGGACTGTACCCTAGCGGACAGGTATGCATGTCCCTTCAGGTTCATATATATATATATATATATACTATGGATTAATATTAATACATAAACGTGCCAAAATCCACCCTCTACATATACAGAGAAACATGAAACAAAAACACAATCAATAGGTATAACTGGTATGTATATAAGGACATACACCTTTCGGTTTAGTTTTTTTGCGGTCAATGTGTGTAAGAGAATGCGTAATCTTAGTTGCCTTACAGAGACTATTCCAGGAAAAAGAGGGAAATGCTTCATGTCATTTATGTCAAAATTCATGAACATATATACACAGGCACAGAGTTCTGGATTCATTCTCACAACACCATGTTGTCTAGAATGGTATAAATTAACCACTGTGTAGGTGAGATGGAGCTTCTAGTTTTTTTTACACTATAATCTGCTACCTTGCATGTGCCCTTATCATTGTTAACGGTTTAATATAAAGACACGACTATAAAAGAAAAAACTCCGTCCTTATAACATAACACACACAACTCAGCATCCTCATAGCAGAGTCAAAGAAGTTTTACCTGGTAGTGTTTGAGAGTCAGTTGACATGGTTGGACAAGTAGGCGTTGGTGTATTATCTTCTGTAAAATGAACGTTTTTGAATTTAATATATTCAGTAGGACAAGTATAGACTATCTTTTCACTTAGAATGACAGGAAAAAAGAGTGAAAATACTAATAAAAATATATTACCATAGGCCATATTGGATAAGGTTAGTAGTAGTAGTTGATCCCAATGGATTGACTGCTCGATTTAAGAGAGTAGATTGATAAAAAGACCAATCATTGATTAGATTTTGATTGTTTTTTGCTGACTTCCTATTGGCTAAACGAATTAATCGGAATGTTAAATTTCCCATCTTATAATTAAGTGGATTTTAATTGGCTGTGTTTATGTAATCCAATGCAATTAAAGCTTATAAATTAATCTATTGGCTCATAATTACTCCCGTTATTTACCAATTATGGTATTTAATATGTTTTTTAACGACATCCTCAACCGCACCAAGCCAACCATCGGAGACTCTAAAATGAAGCACACGTATCAATTATCGTCACTAATTTAAACCAATCATATAGCTCATACAGTGTTGTAAAATAATTAATTAGTTGAAATTTGAGCACAAGTTTATGTTCATATCATGCTTTTGACCTGCTATATAGCACTACTATAATTGGAAAATTAGTTCTATTGTATTAAATACGATATACATTATCTAGATATTGTTATCTCTGTGTACAGAAACTGATTTAAAAGGTTAATTTTAAATTGTTATTCTCCAAAATACGCCTAGATCACCTCTTGCACTACAGTAGATTAATCATATCACATGCCTATAGTGAACAAGGATTACGATCAAAGTAAACATAATTACATTAACATTTTTGTTGCACATATAATACATAAGTCAATTACTACAATAGCCCACTGTTACAGTATGTAAGTAGTGGCATATCGACCTACATCTCATTTACTAATCAGTTTTTTAAATAAAAAAGTTTATTCCGTCATGCTATTGGCTGCTCTTACTAGCTGAACATTCCCATAGATTTGACCCCTGAATTAATTTGGTCATACAGGGGCAAATATTGAGAGTATATTCAAAATAAATGGTATTCCAGTGTTATATACAGTAGTGTATAATACTATTTTAGATGTATCACTTTATAAATTAAAATAATGGGGAATGTAGGTTGTGAACTTCCATAATTCATCCAGTACCTGAGTCGGAGCTATAGATGAAACCTTTTTTGCACGTATCTATCTATCCTCTGTGAATTGAGCCATAATAATCTTCAATAATATGTAGCATGGGGCTTCTTAGTAACTGAAAAAATATATATATCTTATTAAACTATAATAATAAAAAGAAAGGAAAATACCATATTATGCTGTATTGTGAGACCAATATATTACCGATGTTAGTTTGAGATATCTAACAATTTGAACAACAAATTTATTATGTTAAAATGTATCTATCCGTCCTACCAATCGCATCTAAGGTATAGATTTTCATCACTGATTAACCACTGAATATGTCCTATTCTATATACAGAATCCAAGATCAATAACAACCCGAACGTACTACATTGGTTGAATTATATGGTACAATGTCCATATATGGGCTTTAGATTATCATTCAACTATATAATACCCATGTCACATCTATCTATTCATGCTTACAAGTGACAAGCTCCTGCACTTCCTTAACTAAAAAGTATTATCTCACAGAGGATTTTTACCACCATAACATGATTTTCTATTCTCTTTTCTTTATTTTTTCTTCTATTCTCTTTGACCACGCGTCCTTCGCTGATGTTGATGTTCCTCAAATTAACCAGAGGTCTACCACTCTCGATACCTGTGGCAAGGATTGTAGAACTTTGGGCAATGATAAAGTTTGCGACACCAACGGCAAGTCGTATATAAACAAGTAAGTGTGACCTTTCTGAACACACATGTATAATTATTTGTTTAAACACAATGTTTTGGTTCCTTAGTCGATGCATATACTCTTCCTTACGCTGTTGTTAAATCGTCTTTAAGCCTATCATAAATACTTAATATTTATACACATCAAGTCATATCATTATTTTCAATTAGTAATATGTTCTGTTTTTTTAAAAAAATTCTCGAGGCTCAGATCAACGTCCATTTACCCATTTTAATCCAAAATACATCTTGTTGAGATAATTTTTCCACATACAGACAGCGTATTCAGACACTAATTATTTGTTTCCCATCAAGATGTTATTTTGAGATTGCCTCATGCCTCAACAAAGACCTTGTTCTTGCCAAAGGGGGTACGTGCACGTTCTCTTACCCAAAACCCCGCTACATTGCTTGTAGCACAGAAAAAGACTGTGCTCGTCAACTGGGAGGTAAAGATGAACATTGGACGTGTGGAGGCGCTACTAATCAGTGTATTAAGGCGGGATGTAAACTAGATAAAAACTGGAACATGATTAGTTGTATCAATGATTGCCATGTAGTATCTCCGAGTAGCAAGGGCATGTGCATTCCTACAAATCTTCCTACCAAACCCACACCAGTTCCAATCACCTTAACTAGCCTTGATAAAGTGGTCTCCTTGCTGAGCCACTTTGCTGAAGGCGCTGATGTGACAAACGAACAGATGCAATTTGTAGACATGGCTAAGACACTAGGAAATGTATTTAAGCAAATGAGTGATGAAATACGGTCAAATATTCCACTCATACCTGATAATGTCACCAACCCCCCAGTCCATCCTGCAATCCTCCCTCAAGATGGTCCCATTGTGAATACCCAGATGAAGGAAGAGGATACGGCTATCGACCCCGTTGTTGAGTTAGAAAATGATCCTGTAGAACCTGATACCGAACCGGACACAGCCGTAGAAGATATTCCAATGGATCATGACCATGATCAGGATTATCCTCCAGACACTGAACTGGAAGAACAAATAGATAATGATACTGCCCATGAAGTAGATCATGATGGGGACCACCATGAACCTGCTGTAGATACAGATAATAATAATGCAAACCCATTGGAAGAACAAATAGATAACGATACTGCCTATGAGATAGATCATGATGGGGACCGCCATGACCCTGCTGTGGATACAGATAATAATGATGTAAACCCAATCGAGGACAATACAGAAGAAGATAGTGTAGACCATGAGGCTCCAAACGAGAATCCTGTTGATGGCGCAGAGGAAAATATGGTTGGGACAGGTACTGATCACCTTGGTACTGAAACTGAAAACACTGTTCGTCCTGCCGTTGCCATGGAAGATCTTAAAAAGTTGTCGAAACAACTAATAAATTTTGGCCATAACTCCAACATTCCAGTCAATGATGTAAGAGTGGTGAGTGCAGCCAAAGTTCTAGGGAAAGCCTTTGGCCAGATCATGAACGACATCAAGCCCTCCCTTGTCCAACCTGCTCCCAACGAACCTCCAGCTTAATTGGTAATACAAGATACTTCGACGTATTTCTAAGTTGCAGGCATAATTTAATATTTATTTCAAACCTATAGGCATTCATCCAGTATTAGAATAACAATTGTATAATGTCTAATATTTAATAGAGGCTATTGTTGTACAATATATACGTATATTGGTCTCAATTTAACTTATAGTAGACAATAATAGTATTAATATTTTACATTCGAGTAATTTAAAAAGTAATATTTCAATAAATTCCAGCTGAAGTCCCTCTCAATTTGTATTGAGTTGCACATGTTTCGGAGCCTTAGTCATTAATGACAAATTTGTATGAAAATTTGGATTTTTGATTTTATTGGAGACACTGGTATTTTGGTAGTTGACATTTTATTAAAATAGCGGCTGGTTTTGATTGCTAAAGGGCATAGAACTTAACATTGATAATAAATAGAAAATGGCATTTTGAGACCTCTATGATTAAACCAGAGACTTCAAAAGAATTGGATTGCAATGATGTATCACAGTATCATCCAAAACCATATTCTTTATAGCTGTATCAATTACCACAAAAAAAA
>NAOQ01000138.1:49635-65826 GCA_002751075.1 Ichthyophonus hoferi | reverse complement strand
AGTTTTGATTTGATTTTTGTTATAGATACCTGGGCCATCAGGGATATGATCTTATCATATTCTGTCTAAGTTATCGGAATCTTCAATTGTATAACTGATAGTGGTTATCGCTTGCTGGCCAGTGTGAAAGATAGCTACTTGATCGGATTGGTTTGTTTTGCTAGAGGTTCTATTGAAGGCTCATACCATACACCAATTCTCTAGGTAACTGACTGTAGTAATTGTATCTGTTCTAACTCAGAAGGAATAAATGCTTTGATGCGCTTTGGTGCGAATGTGGAAATTGCACAATGAGATTGGTCATTAAGTAGAGCTATGTTGTTATGTAAATAAACGCTATTGTCACTATCTAATGTCCATAAGCAATTTTTTGACTTCTGCACGAGTGAGCGATTCGAACATTGATTATCGTGTAGAGAGCCAGTGGTAAATTAGACATTACAATAACGATGTATATAGAATCCAAAAAAAAATTGTGTACGAATACGAGAACTTCGCATTTGCCGTAACCGCGTATTTGTGAGCGGATCCTTTATTATTGATTTTTTTCTTCTTTTTGTATCTGGCTTGATCGCTAGTGTTACTCTTTCTAGTTAACACCAAGATTGCAACTAAAATGAAGCCAATAATAAATATTCATATTAGCTGATCCAACATGATGGGTCAAAGAGACCCACTAGAATTGTCTGATCTTACTACAATACTTAAATACTATTATGTCCTGATTTAGATGGTGAATTAACTCTTTTTCTTATTGATGTATTAGTAAGGCTCATTTTGTTTTGTTTTTTCTGTGTTCTCCCCATTCAATCAAATAGAATTGAATATATCTACTTGGCATTTAGTTGGGACTAATAATATTGATGGTATATACTTAAACAGCTTTAGACCTGAAATGAAATTGTTCCAAAAAAAAAGAAACAATTTAAACAATTTAGCTTTTTATATAAAGTATATAAATAAATAAACAGCTCATTAAAAATCCTGTCTCCATTAATAATTAAATGAAGCATATTATTATCAGCACTGTACACATAGGAGATTTGTTGATTGCTATACTAAATAAACATAGTATAAAGTGATTCAAATAGTAATCGTGTTTTAGAACATCATAATCCAGGCCGTTGGCTTATCGTAGTAGTTAAAATCTCGTTAGAGAAGCAAAATATTATTATAATTTGGTATGAAAATGATTAATGCAAAGTAATCACTGAAGATTGACACCTATGGCAACAGGTGGGGATACCTACGAGTATCAATGTGAGGTTTTTTATTCAAAAATAAAATATGAAAGATCTTATTTTTAGACCACGAGTGATCTATTTTATTGTTTAGAGCAGTAAAATAAAAAAGCCAATGAGAGGTACCTAAAAATAGTAAGCAAGATCCATATAAACAGTTATAATCCAATACATTAATCAATTAGGTAGAATTCTTATTTTATTGGTGTAAATAAACAGGGTAAGATAAAAATTCACTCTAATCTGTCATGGAAATGTATAAAAAATCTGTGCTCACCTAGTTTGTTCGACAATTACATTGTTGTCTTACCAAATTGAGTTTTATTTTAACAAACGAAATGGCCATTTCCGAGTCTCTACCTTACGTTCACACTATTCCCGGTGTTGCTACGCGCAACCACAGGCTATATCTTCCACTGGATTATATGAAACCCAACGGTCAAAAGATTGTTGTGTTTGCCCGTGAAGTGATAGATTCTTCTATGTTTGAAGACCGTGAAAACCTACCGTGGATTATTAACTTTCAAGGTGGTCCTGGCTTCGAGTGCTGCCGACCTGATGGTGCTTTGCCTGGTTGGCTTAAATGTCTATTGGAAAAATACAGGGTCTGTAAGTAAAAGTGTGTTTTGAGTATTGTTTTAATGTTTCATATGAGTTTTTTTTTCTTTTTAATTTCTTACTGAACCTATATGTATTTGGGTGGCTTTTCCCTTGGTTGTGGTTAAAATTTACACATTACACGTGATACGGAGCTATGTAATAGAATTTCACCAACATGACAAACAAAGCACCAATAAGACCTGCTAGCAAACACCCGTAACCTTTTCTGTATAGACTAAAAAAGAGAAATTGGATTCTAAATTCATACCTCATAATATGTATATGTATGCTGAAACACTTCCCTCTCCGTAAGTAGTCATGGTGGCTATGTACTTTCATTTGATTTTTGATTGATGCTTTGTTTTTTTAAAATAAATACGCAAATTCTCCATTTCTCCTTACCATATTTATATCTAAAAAACTTGCTTGATCTTCATATTACAATGCACAGGCCCTATTGAGCTTACTTTGCAATTTTAGAATTTTAAAATCATAAGCAAAAAGCATAAAACTTTCATATTAATGTTGTAATTTTAACCACACCTACTTCATCTTTATACACACATTATATCCCTATATTATATTGTTATTGCTATTTATATACCACCACAATTTAATCATACGGTTGCCAAGTGTTTTCATATATATCGTTTTACTAGATATTGAGGCCTCACAATAATTGTTTAATAGATTTTATGTCGAATTGAATTTGGATGTTAATTTAACTTTTTTTAACCGGAAAAAAAGAATAGATAAAAATCTGGATTTTGTTTTTCGTTGTATTTTTAAGTTGTAGTGGATCTTTATATATACACCTCTGATTCCCCTGGTAACAAAAAAAAATCCGAAAAAAAATCAACCCTCCAAGCCCCTTATACACACCCATACACCCATATTTTAACTTCATTTCGCTAATTTTAGTTCACTTTCTTAATATCTGTCTTTCCTTTCCTGTCCTCTCTCATCCGCTTTCTATTCTTATTCCATTCTTTCTTCCTCTCTTACTCCACACCTCACCCTTCCAGTACTCCTAGACCAGCGTGGCACAGGCCTAAGTACAGCCGTAACTGTTAACACCTACAAACATTTCTCCACTTCACAAACCTTTGCTGAGTACCTCACCCACTTCCGTCAGACTGACATAGTGCGTGATGCTGAAAGCTTTCGAGAAAGAGTAGCAGGAGGAAAGAAGTGGGCCGTGGCTGGACAGAGCTTTGGTGGCTGGTGTATTACAACCTATCTGTCATTCTACCCTGAGAGTATAGAACATGCTCTTATTACTGGTGAGTTATAGATATACCTTTGTTATTGTTTTCTCTTTATCTTCACCTAATTTTCTCTATTAGTGAATTTATTTACACGCAGACAACTATATATTTTCTTAAAATATTTTAAATGCTTTTGTATAATAGGCCTAGGGAGAGACTCTTATTTGACAGCTACTTTTTATATGGCATGCTTCTGATTGGCAAAGTGAAAATATCACAGTAGAAGATATATTAGGTTATTTAAATTGGATAATTAAAAAAAGAAACGGTGCCGTTTCAAATAGTTTAATGATCTTTCTAGACTGGTGTTATGGAAACATTAAAAGCTTATTCCTTTTATCTCAATAGTATGACAAGATAACATCCATACGAAGAAAATTCTTATTTTATACTGGTTGGCATGAACTAGTTTTGTAACTTATTATATATAGCATTAAGCAAATGCTATATATATGTGTGTGTAAAAAATATATACATATGGATATTGATAAATGCTTGCACATATACAGAAATAAATTAAAACAGGAAAACCTAAAAAATTATACATACATAAGTGCATACATAGAACTTATTTTTTCTTCTATCATACACTTTGCATTACCTTTGTATACTATCACAATATAAGGTATTAAAATAATTACTGTCTCTACGTGAAAATGGTATTATTTAACTGAATAATTGTAACTAATAATAGATTGCACGTCTTTCTATTGGTACACGTCATATTTCACCACAAAGATCGGTGCGTCTTGGGTTTATAGTGATGGAAAACCAATGATCATTGGAAAAAAAGAGTCCATGTCGTGTTTTTTCTTTCTCTGCATTTGGCTGTGTGTACATAGCTTAATACTACATTATACAATACTATATTGCATTGTATTTGCATATTATATCGTACTATATCGTATCATACTACATATACCAACGCCCACCATGCCTCCTTACTAGGTGGTCTCCCTCCCGTTCTACGGACAATCGAGGAAGTTTATGCAGCAACCTATAACACTGTTATTGAAAAGAATACACGCTACTACTCTATGTTCCCTCAAGACATAGCAGCTGTACAAAATATCATGCTGTATCTAACTGACAATAAAGTCATATTACCTAATGGAGACCATCTCACTCCCCGTCGCTTTCAACAATTAGGCTTCTGTTTTATAGGTGGTGGGGCCGTCACCTTCCCTGCCCTTCATGACATCATTGAACGTGCCTGGGAGACCACCCCTATAGATGAGAAGCACATGGAACTCAGCCCATTCTTCTTCCATGCTGTACAAGGAGTCATTAGTTGGGAATGTAACCCTCTCTATGTTTTGCTCCACGAGCAAATTTATTTGGACGGACCAGGCAAAGCTAGTAACTGGGCGGCACACAGGGGAAGGCCTGATGCATATAAGACGGAATCACCCGATAATGAGAGGGTAAACTTCACTGCAGAGACAATGTACCCTTGGCTACTTGATGATGTAGCTAGTTTTAGACCTATGAAGGTATGTGGTTGTGATATAATGTAATACAGTAAACTATAGCATAATGTAAGAGAAGATGATACGTATAAACACAAAATAATAGGTTCAAATAATTTTAAATTGGTCTAAGATATCTTCTAAGTGGTTGAAAGACAAATTAACTTTTTATTATTGATGTAATTAACATTATTAAGTCGAACACTACAATTATTATATTGTTAAAAAATAGATTATTTACTTGATTATTAAGATTTATTTTTATAACTATAATTATGCAATATTAAGATTAGTTACTATTATTACAGATGCAATAACAATTGCCTGTGTAGTTTGAGAAAAAATAGTTAACAGAATCCAAGTAGTTCCTCAATTTTAAGTAGTTACAATTCGCAAGGACCGAACCTGCCTCTACTTATATCTAACATAAGTACCTAGAGATGATACTTGAAAAGGCCTGTAGTATTTATATGACAGTAACTAACGTACTATAATGTTTAAATGAGCATCCACTTAGTTTGGGTATATATATAATATCCAGGTTGTAATCCAATGAAACACTACAGTTAAATTTAATTAACGAATCAAAACTAATGACCATTATAGGAGGTCGCCAACATCCTAGCAACTAAGAGTGACTGGGAGCCACTCTACGATCGTGTCCAGTTGAAGAAAAATACTGTACCTATAGCCGCTGTAGTCTATTATGAAGACTGTGCTGTTACTAGAGACTTTTCATTGGAATTGGCGAAATCCATGGGAAATTGTAAGGTGTGGATAACCAACGAATACGAGCATAATGGAAAGAGAATAGATGGAAAACGCATTATGAGCAGACTTATAGGAATGATTGAAAATACAGAATACTTCTCGTGGTAGTTGGGGGAGGGGGGGGAGGGGAATGTTTTGCAGGAAATAGTATATTAACGAAGATTATTATGATGTTGCTACTGTGTGGCCAACTCTGTCTCTCGTGTATAGCGACACAAATAGTGTGTACACATAGAGTCCCTTACATTGAACACAATGCAATATAAGTTGGGCTGTAATTCACAAATCAAGGCAAAACATTCTGAGGTGCTTACCATATTCCTATATCAAGCACGCATGGATAACTAGATCCATACAACAGAATTTTAAGTTTTACTTGTTGGCTTTGCTGTTAAAATTGCTGTTAAAATTCCATTATTTGTGTAAGGTAAGACCAGGGTGATAATAGAAATTAAGAACGGTAATAAATTTATTAATCCCTACTGCTTATTTTTTAAATATTATTATTATTCATGTGATTTTTATTACTATTTATTACCTATTATGATTTTCAAGATCAATTGTTTATTTATTATTTAGTATTTATTATTACTACTATTCTAATTAACATTAAAAGTGTCTTAACCAATCCCAGTTATTTAATCAAACTCTAATTGACCCAATAAAAAATAAAAAATTAACACAGTGGCTAATTTTATATTATTGTAAGCATATGTGATTTGGTGAGACTGAATTGGGCTGTAGTGTACAGCGAGTAAATGTCAATCTTTATTATTATTACGTAGACTTGATACATAATCTGCCTATTATCGTACATGTTAGCTGTAATAGGTGCGATTGGTCCCCTGTACACCGGAATCGCCACTGTAACATAAGGACCATTTAAGTAGTTTATTCTTGTATTTCTTATATATTTATTTAAGGTATTTATAGTTTAATTATTTAACCATACATATGTACACTCATTGGTATGCGTAAGGCCGTGACGAAGTAAATTAATGGCTGCAGGTTTAACCACACATTTTACGCGCCATAAGGCACCAATCAACCAACACTAAAATCATAATAAAACTATATCACGTGATCAAATGAGTACAGTTTATTCCCGACTAGCAACTATATTATAGCACTACAATTCTATAAATAATTTGTATTTATACATAATATTTATGTGTAGTAACAACACAGTTTCGCTGTTTAATTCTGTGTGTTCAATTATTTACTTAATTGTAAATAGTGTAAAATAGTGGTAATATATTAGATTATCAGTACTTTAAACTTAATTATTTAAAAACATGACTGAGTTTGAGCCAATGGAAAGTTCAATTAAGAACTTGTTAGAACAAGACTCTTTAAAATGGATCTTTGTAGGTGGGAAGGGTGGCGTGGGAAAGACCACCACAAGGTAGGTTGTAGTTGTCTATGAAGTTTATTATATTTTTATGGTGCTACACTGGTATACTCACTCATACACATATATACGCAACCATACAAAGTGACTAATATACTATTGTAGTCACATGCGTAGTCACATGTGTATATTATATTAATGCGGATAAATCAATTTAATTCTAAACAAATTTATTTGACTTCACGAAAACATGTATACGCCCACACCCAAAGTATAAATATGCTAGAACTATTTCTACCACTAGATCATTAACCTTTATTAATAACATTCTCTCACAATGGTTTTAAATTTGTAAGCAAACGCATGTGCGTTCTTTCCTTTTCCTTTTTTGAATAGGTATATATTTATAATGTTTTACGCTTGTTTTCTAGATAAACATGTTAAATGAAGGTTTACAAGGAGTCTGTTTTAACTTGATATTTACATTCATTGTGTGTGATTACAAGAATAAATTTTTTGTGGTAAGACTTACTAGTAGGGAACTAGACGGTCAGAATGGAATAAATATAGGGACACATACTAATTTATTGATATATACAGTTGAGCATCACAGAGAGCACACAATTATGAAACTAAAAAAAGTATACACTTATATGAAAATATAATCGAGTATCTATACATAAGCATACATTCATATATATATATATATATAATATAGACCTACTTACTTCTTTCTTTCAAACCCATGTAGTGGTAGTAGCACATTTTGCTCCTATTTCTCTTGCTCTACATCCGTATATTTGCTTACTTGACTATATACATATCAATAAATAATTACATCATTGTTAATACTGTTTTCAGGATTATGTTTATTATCCAATAATATCATCCAATAATATCATCCAATTAAATTAATAGTACCTATTGGTGGGTATTGATTGGTCAGAACTGTGTGAAGTTTTGTGGCTCAAATACTTGGATTGCTTGCCAACTAGTTGATGGCAGAGATGATGAATTATAAATTTAATGAATCCTGTTTATTGGTCACTGAATATTTTTGATATATCGGTATTTTAAAAAATGTATATATAATATAATCAGTCGATTATCTACTCAGTCAAGATTTACTTTCTGTCCTGAGCCAATATATTTACCCGAATAATTCGTTCAACCATATGTATAGTGTGTACCAATCAACTATCACATGTTATCTATACATACCAATAGAAACAAGGAAATATAATGAGATTCTTGGTTCCACCAATCAAACATCTCCAATTACAGATTGATTTATATAGACATACCGGGTCTCATACATACCTGCAAACCAATAAAATATAAACTAGATATTCACACACACCCTTACACCCCATGTAACCCAATGCATTTACCCCCTGTAGTTGCAGTATAGCCGTGCAACTGGCTAAGGTGCGAGGGAAGGTTCTTATCATATCTACTGACCCTGCTCATAACCTGAGTGATGCTTTCGGGCAGAAATTTGGGAAAGAACCTGTGAAAGTCAATGCTTTTGAAAATTTATATGCTATGGTAGGTATATATATAGATATATAGATATACTATATACACTGTTGTTTTGATAATTTATTTGCTATGGTGTATATATATATGTGTATATTTATTCTTAGATTGTTATATTGTTATGGCTAAGACTAGTGTTTTGTAATGTTAATTATAGATGCTTATTGGTTAGCTTGGAATTGTGTAATTAATAATGTTTTAAGACATGTGGTACGTTATATTGGCCTATGAATTACATAGATCAGTTATATTGATATTTTTTTATTGAATAATTTTAGAATAATATATATGTTTAAGTACGGAAGCCCATTGGTGGATATATATATAAGAAAATATGTTGAGTTATGCATATAAGTACATAGAACTCATATATATATATATATATATATATATGTATGTATGTGTGTTTACATGATGTATTCTATAATGAGATATAGTTTGATATAAGTCAATTTGCAAATGTAAGAATTTGTACGTGTTGAGAAAAGATCTTTCTGGTACATGTACTACTTTATGCTTGGATGGCATATACACATATGCATACATATATACCCACTGTCATACATACTGTCATACATACAGTCACCAAACCAATTACTATCGACTTTTTTCCATAACCTGTATAGAGAACAACCAATCATATATGCTAACATTTAACCTTTTATAGGAAATTGATCCTACTATCGAAGCACCAGATATGGATCCTCTGGGAGGTATGTATGGCATTATTTTTAATATGTATAAAATTTAAATTTTATTTTATTTTAAATAAGTTGCTTAACTGAATGACTAATGTTTAGAGCTAGAATGTCAATGCTTTAAATTTTTTTGAATTTTATTTTCTGCTGCTTGTAATTTAACCACGCCGTGTTTGGGTAAGTCAAAAGGCGCCCAATTATAGCTAATATAAAGATATGTAAACTAATCGCATATCATTAAAGGTTATCCATCCAATTACTGCACCCCATTACTATTAATCGGGAAATGGCAGTTTATTACCAATTAAGCCGGGAATATGATATTACACCATAAAATAGAAAGTGGCTGGCATTACTATTAACCTAGAAAATTTAACATTGTAATTATTTGAATAATCTCTAGTCGATAACTTTAACACATTGGATTAAATGCAAACCAGTTAAATTGAAAGGCTAAACTTTTTAAAATAATTACATTATCTTTAATATGATAATTAATTGGCTGGTTATACAGAGGGTCAGGGAGGAGTTTCAGCGCTCTTCCAGGAGATCTCCGGGGCTATCCCTGGAATAGATGAGGCAATGAGTTTTGCCGAAGTTATGAAGTAGGTGTTTGACTGGATATATATATTTATGTGTTATTAGCAGCTATTTGTGGGTGGTTAAAATAAATGGGCCTGCGGTTATATGTAGGAACACAGGGATTTATACTTGTATTGATATATATATATATATTCGATCAGGTTAGGTTAGGTTAGGTTAAATTAGATTATGTTCTATTAGATTGGATTATATTTTATTATACGATATTATATTATATTTGATTATATTAATACACTCACATTCACTCTCCCATCAACCCTAATGAACGTTCATTACGATTTGTTATTTCATTAATAGTACTGGAAAATTTATACTTTAATGAATTTAGCATTTAACCCATGGCCACCTTTGATTACGACCTGCATATTATGCTCTGATAGGTCTAAAGGCGAATACTTGGCAGATATTTTAGATTACTCACATCAATTAGTACTAATTAGTACTAATTACCAATTTACACGCTACTTTTCCTGCCTTATGTAATGGCACCATTTTAGTATAGGTCAGTCCTTCTCGGGCTATATATATATATCTTCCATCATAAAGCAGAAGATCTTGTCCTTATTCATAGGTATTAGCTAATGTTAAGTATTTAATTGCAGACTGGTTCAAAGCATGAATTATGAGACAATGATATTTGATAACTGCATTCATTCGTCTCAGTTAACCTAATTAACCTAATTAACACCAATTAATAATCCCAGGCTAGTTCAAAACATGGACTATGATACAGTAGTGTTTGACACAGCCCCTACTGGTCACACACTTCGTCTCTTGCAGTTCCCTAATATATTGGAGAAGGGTTTGGGGAAGTTAATAGAGCTTAAGGACAAGTTTGGCGGCATGTTCCAACAGGTTGGTGTGTGGGTATAGGTGTATGTATGTATGTATATATGTATATGTATGTATATGTACATGTATATATGTATATGTATATGTATATATATGTATGTGTGTATATAGATATATTCTGAGTGTATATTCAAGCAAGTATTGAAATAGATAGAGTACATACCTTCTCTTAGCACTATTCTACATGCTCTTATTGGTACCGATCTTGCCCCGTACAGGTGTATGCCACTACCGCCATGATTATACTATCACATATCTGAAGGACATACTACACACATATATATATATATATATATATCTTCCTTTGTTTGTTTTTTGTTTCTCCCTTTAGCACACACACTCACTCCCTCTCCCTCTCCCTCTTCCTTTTACTCAGGTTAGTTCTATGATGGGTGTCCCTGCCTTTGACGACAAGGCCATCACCGGTATGTTTTACCTCTCTCCATCTAATATAATATAGATACGTGAACATACTACCACATATATTGTTTATATCTGAGACACTATAAACCACATATCACCTACCGCGATATAGTCATGTGATCCCTTCTCATTATATTGTCATTATGGTATACTTACGTCATCTTATTCATGGACATACATACATGCTTACATATATCATATATATAAATCTCGTAGATGGTGATAGCATGCCATGATCGAGTGTATGGCCCTACCAAACACATTCATTATTTAATTATACACAGTCATTCACTAATGCATGTTAATTAATTAATCAATGATATATGTGCCCTGATTGGGTAATACCAAACGCATTCATCAACCTATCCTAACATATAGGGTCACTCATTAATGCTTTCCCATTAATTAATAATATACGTATCCTGATCCGACAGATAAGCTAATGGAAACCAAAGGAGTCATTGATGAGGTCATCGCTCAATTCCAGAATCCGGTAACTTTAATTTTTATCTCTTCAATTGCATATATATATGCCTATCTATTTATAGCACACACTTACTAAATCAGACACAGTACAATAGTAGTTTTAAAAATTAGGTGATACAAGTTTTCTTTGGCAAACTGTTGGAGGTTCTATATATATAAGTAAGAAATTGAACCTACTATATTTTCTATATAACCAGAAAACCAAAAAACCAAAAAACCAAAAAAACCAAAAAAAAAAAAACTACTTAGAAGATTACGTATTCAAATTAAAATTATTACAAAATTCTATTCAGTTACTGCTGCGCATGATATTAAGGCCTCAAAACCAAACTCAAAATCAAAACAACGGCAAATTTATTAAATTGTAGACATTATATATAATCAACGCAGCATACATCTACTTACTTGCACTCCCAGCTAGATTGAAGCTACATGTTATATGTTGGGTAATAATAACACTTTGACAAATATGACATCATATTATATCATATTATATCATGTAAGCCTGGCCTCTCTTGTTTTATGATATACCATTACAAGCCAAGCGAATCTATACTTATACGACTAGAATACATACTTTACACACCACCACACCTATGCACCTATATACACACAACAAAATACAATAAACCGCAATAGTAACAGTAACATAGCAATCCCAGCTCATGCCGCCCCTTCTCTCCCAGCCTCTTTATTTTGTTTTCTCACTGATTTCCTTCTCTTTCGCAGGATAAAACAACCTTTGTATGTGTATGTATTAGTGAGTTCTTATCTCTCTACGAGACTGAGCGCCTGATCCAGGAACTAACCAAGTTTGAGATTGACTCCCACAATATTGTAGTGAACCAATTGATCAACCCTGCTGCAGGTATGATCATGCATTATAGTATATATGGTTACATGGCTGGCTCTGTTAAAGTATAAATTGAGCTGTTAATGTTGTAACCGAACATGGCAATTGGATACAGATGACACCATAAATTAGGGGCAGGATATGTGTAATTTTTGTTATACATATAAAACTAAGACCCCTGACGTAAAAACTGTATAGCGTTTATGTTTTTTTATTCAGTATTCCAGCAGAATCAAGAGTCTCCACGTGTCTCAGACAGAACCTTTGAATACTTTACAAAAATAGCATTTCATATATAGAGTAGTTCAGAACCAGGCATTAATGCATTAGATAGGTAATACTATACTAACTTTACTTTTATTGTGTATATCGCTAGATTAGACATCTATTACATGAACCTTCTAGCCCTAACCACATGCTGCTATTGCCTATTATAGGTTCTACCTGTCCACTGTGTGTATCACGTGTAAGGATGCAAGCAAAATATTTGAATCAGATCGACGACCTGTATGAAGACTTCAATGTGTATGTATATATATATATATATATTAGTCACACTGTGTAGAGGCCTTCCTTATTTCTCTTCCCTTTTCTCTTTCTTTCTCTTTCTCTTTCTCTTTCTTTCTCTTTCTCTTCTCTTTCTTTTCTCCATCTATCTTCACCTCCGCTCACACACGCTCTCTCTCTCTGTTTTTCACAATCTTTTCCCTCCACAGGACCAAGGTTCCTCTTCTAACCACGGAAGTGCGAGGGAAAGAGGCTTTGGAACACTTTGGAAGCATGCTAGTGAACCCTGTTATGAAATAAACATGTAGATGTATGGATGCGTATCTATTGAATCATATGATAACACTATGGCATTATAGTTTAATAGTGTAGTAGTATTCTGACGTAGTGATATTGTAATATTATAGCATGATAATATGATCTGCTTGGCTATAAAATGGCTGAATGCACAGGGAGATGTAATAGGAAGCATAGAGACGTATTAGACATAAAGTAGTAATAGAATTGACATGGTAATGTTGCAACTCCAGAATTATCTACCATCCATTTGCTGCAATGGTATATAATGTTACAGGGCTATTTTTTTTACATTCGGTACAACAGAAAAATCCTATTTTTAGTGATAATGAAATAAAATAAAATATTCATCGCTACATGGTTATTCGTTTTACACACACCACAATAACGGGGGAGAACAGGATGTTTATCCAAACAATAGGCAAAAAGGGTATATCAGATATAGCTACATATTCAACAGAGGCAACGTAACTATAATTAATGCCGGGTTCTGAAGTACTCTATATATAAAATGCTATATAGTAAGTATAAAAAGGTTCTGTCTGAGACAGGTTTAGGACTCTTAATTATGTAATGATGCTGATTAAAGGCTATGCAGGCTTTATTAAGTTCTCTGCTTGCAATAGTCACTCGCCAGCTTGAACATGGGTGAGCTAATTACTACACAGGCTGATATCGACACGATGTTGATTTTCTAAGGAACCAAAACTGCAATCATAGTATTAGGCACACAACCACTAACTAATATTCTTTAAAGGCCTATTAATGGTACTTTATGAACAAATACAAGTACCTTTCTTGGCACTTTCTTGGCAGGTTTACAGCAGATTGCAATATGTAGATCTTGATTTACAAGATTATTGAGATGGTGGTTGTTACAGAAGGAAAACAGGTGTAGCCTAAATCAGCAATTGGCTAACTTAACTTTTAAAATTGATTTTAACGAATGTAATAGATATGTAATAATTGTTGGCAGCATTAAAACTGGTTGAAATGTTTTGCGTTATTAAAAAGAAATATTTATTTAATAGATAGTTTTTTATATAGCTATAGTTTTTTATTGCGTTGGGATTCAGTGATCAAATCAAAGAGGGCATAACGCTAAGGCATTAGTGTTTATTAAGAATATATTCCGGAAAAATATGTAGGCGGTAGCGCCACAAAAAGGCCGGTCATTTTTGAAAAGAAAAATTCGCAATCTTGAGCCATATAATTGCGGCAGGGATTTACCAGTCTCCTAATGGAGATAGACAATGTGTATGTGCATGTGTATGTATCTGTGTATGCGTACGTGTATGTGTGTACAGATACCACTTTTATACAGTACAGTGCTTATGATATCTACTATGTAAGTCGTCAAGGATGCCAACCAATAATAATCTAATCGTAGGCCCCATTATACTGATCCAATAATAAGATGAATAAATTGACACTAGCCTGGTAATTATAATTAATGTATAGAAATGTTATTGCCTAAATATTCAAAACTATAGCCAAAACTTTTCACAGTATGAATCTGCCAATGGTTTTTTAACAATAAATATCAAAGATGTTATAATTATAAATAACATATATATACTGCATAGGATTTTAAAATATGTTCTTATCACACCCATGGAAATAAATTACTAATAAAAGATCTGCGTATAAAAAGGCTTTCCATTTGGACACTCGCAGATTATAAAAACCATGCTAATTTCTCATAGGTTCTAATTTTATAACAACATAACAACATATATCCTATAGTATTATGTGAAAGCCCAGAATAATGATGACAACTATAGATATTTCAAATGGCCAAAAACCATTTTTCAGTTTATTACATTTATATATGCATCTAATTGATAATGGTTCCACTCTGAAGAAATAACCGTAGACTAATATGACTTTCTAATATATTCTATAGCTGTATAGGAGAATGTGTTTGTTTGTGCGTATATATGTAGTCTAAGTAATGATTAAATATATATGTATATGTATGTATACATATACACGCACTGGTAGTAAACCAATTGGCTAGACGTGTCTGTATAAGGAAAGAGTGGTATAATTTGGTATTATTAGTATGTTACATATAGCATGCCGTCATTATGACATAAGTATCCCATGGTGTGCTCTCAATTTTCAGAAAATCAGGTAAGCTCTGCCTACTCCTTGCCTTGTGGTTTCCTAATTAGGTCATACTTAAAACCATCTAGGGAGATCAAATAACCTAATTAGTATTTGTTACGTAATTTACGACATCATTATGACATGAAAGAAAAGACTGGGATAATAACACCTAATTACTTAAATGATGTGTGCCACATCTGATTGGACTAAAAAAATTAAAAGTGAGTAAATGAAGTGTCTGTCATTAAAAATAGGGCCTGGTTTAACCAATCAATTAAGAAAATTATATTGAAAAAAGACCCAATGATTAGGAGGGAGAGATAAAACAAGAGTAGGCATGCAATGGTAGGTAGGGGTGGGGAAAGGAATACGACAGTGGAAGGAATAGAGAAGGAAGTGGATATATAGTATATATAGTATATATAATCGTTTGCTTATGCATATCTAAATGCAAATGTGTATGCATAGCATAAATCATAGAATAAATCATAAATAGGTGCATAGACATACATGGACATATGCACACACCTGCATGCATACACACCTACATACACACACGCTTACATATACACACATACCCATACATACCATCTAGGTAGATTCAACCACAGGTTGAGGTGTCATATGTTGCCAGGTGTTGCTACCATCATCGGTCTTGCCATTGGCTACCCCTCGTGCCATTTTTATTGGCTGAGATGGTATCTCTTGCATCTGCATAGCAACGGGTACAGTAGGTGTCGCCGCAAGTACAGAAGGGGTTGTAGGGCCAGAGGTAGCGTGTGTCTTGGGAGGTAATGAACTTAATTTATTAGGTAATGTTTGTACATTTGTTGCTGTTGCTGTTGGTAGTGGTGTTTGGGGGTGGCTTTTCATGAGGTTTGCCTGTTGGGGCATAGGGTAGGGAGGGTAGAAGGGAGTTCTGTTCCAGATAGGGGTAGGAGGCATACCATAATTGTCTAGTGGGGCCAGGCTAGGTCGGGCTATATGATGCACCATATCTGCGTAGATAAAGAGTAGGGGAGGATGGGAGGGAATCAGAGTGAGGTAATAAAAGAGAAAGGATAGGGTAGGGGAGGGGGGTAAATGATATATAGATGTATAATAGTATGTATGGTAGTATG
>NAOQ01000138.1:23195-49279 GCA_002751075.1 Ichthyophonus hoferi | reverse complement strand
TATGGTAGTATGTAAAATGGTATGTATGATAGTACGTAGGATAGCATGTGTGATAGTATGTAGGATAGTATGTATGACCTACCATGAATATGAGGTACGATCTGAGGAGGAACCAATGAGCATGCATTAGCTAGAGTCTCATTGGTAGATGTACCATTATCTAAGCCATCAGCTAAATGCATCCTTTTAAGGACTTCTATCTCGTCTAAGATCTCAAACGGTTGGGTAAACTCAAAGAAGTATTCCGTTCTGTACATGTATATGTATGTATTATGTATGTGTACGTGCGTATATGGTTGTATATGCACATAAATGCATATATGTATGTATGTGAGTATTTGCGTGAAGTATATGGATTAGCTAATAGTAGTAAAATGGAAATTCAAAGTGGTTTGACATTAAAAAGAAAGGAAGGAAAGAGAAGAGACAACAAAACAAGCATAAAATATATAGTTATAGTATATAGTTATATATTTATAATATATGCATACATACATACATAAACACACATACATACATTTATACGCATATATACACACACAACTATACACCTATCTACCTATACCTCTATACTCCTATATTCCTATGGACAGATATATATACATGACTTATACACACCCATCGTCAGCCATTTCACAATCTATCTGTGTATCTCCCGGCGTATTAACTATAATATATGGTAGTTGTATACACTTTGGTAGGTCTGGTCTTTGTCCTTTCCGCCGTTCGTTATTAAGGTTGCGGCGGGTTAGGTTCTTAAATGCGACTTGCTAATTGGTGGATATATTTAAGGGAGGGGGGTAATTAGAGGTTAGCTTATAAATAGAGAGAGAGGGAGAAAAGGAGAGACATACAGAGAGAAATAAATATAGATAAGTCTATAATAAAACTGCTGGTAATATACATACTAGTATGATGATATATCCCGCTTAAAATAAACAGGTTAATGTAAATATAACTAATAATATATATTCATAGCATGGCTATAATATATATATGCATATAGTTGTAAGCATATCTAATAATTAACAGCTATAATGTGACGGGGGTTTACCTGTATAATCAACTCATACAAATGGGACCGTTTCTTTTTTATTCTTTCTTCCTGTGCCCTTTTCTCCTCCTGTAGATAAAGAAATGTTATTGGTCTAAAATCCCACTGCGTCACATGTCATTCTCTCACACTGGTTGGTGAAAGATGGTGTGCCTATATATAGTATATATATAGTGTATATATAGTGTATATATAGTATACAGATAGTATACATAGTGTATATACAGTATACATATAGTGTATATATATATATACGCATATACCCTCCTACCTGCAGCTGCACACACTCTTGTGCAAAGGTAGAAGGCAGGCCTACCCATCGTATCTCCTTCTTCTCTTTCGTAATAATATTCATAGCCATTAACACATTGAGGGCATCATACACTCTACGGCGGATATTTTTACTGTCACAGGGCTGGGGGAAAGAGAAGGAAAAAGACTATGAGTAGTTGATGTCAAATAGATAGAAAGAAGGGATATAATGAGAGGGATGGGAGAGGAAGAAAGAAGAGAAAGAGGATGTGGATGCAGTATAAGTACATATAGACATAGAGGTATACAAGTAGATATAGATAGGTACCTGTACACGTGGATATATATGCTATCCAATCACCACTCACCACATCATTCTTCTTCGGTCGCTGATTAGTTTCTAGTGCAGTCAGTTCTAAGACGAGTTCCTCTGCCACCTATAATGTAGTGTTATCATTGAATGGTGGAGTAGGATAAAATAAGATAGGCCAATAGGATAGAGAAGGAGAAAGGGGGAAAGATATAAAAAAGAATAGAGAGAAGGAAGAAAGGAAACAGTAAGTAGATGTATGTATATATATATGCAGCTGGAAGTGTAGGTGTGTATAGATGTATAGATGTACGTATAGCGGTATGCTCATTAGTCTTATCTATATGTGTAATTGCATGTATATCTATACATTACAGCATATATAATTCGATATATATATGAGGTAGATAGTATGCCCAACTTACCTCTACATATGACGTCACTCCCTTCTGTTTAACCTTCTGACATACTCTTAATGAAAAGTGACGTAATCCCTTGTTATTTTTATCAGTAGAGGGGGGGGCCATAGAATGATGTCTATTAAGACGACCGATATGACTGGGATATAGTATAATATGGTATAATATGGTATGATATGGCATGATACGGTATGATATGGCATTATAGAGAATGCAAGACAGGATAGGTTAGCAATCAGTAGATGGTAGCATGGTACGGCATGATATGGTACGATATAGTACGGTATGGTATAAATGCATAATAAAATTAAAAAAACAGACCATTAGCCAACTAATGTTTAATAGAACAGATAGAAATAAAAGCAGGCAAAGTAGATCAAAAGAAGCGCAAGTAAGTACATTAACGAACCAATTAAGAATCAGGTTTAAAAAAATATAAGAAATAAAAAATGAATAGCAGGCACACGACTAATTTAAAAAAGGTTTTAAGATATAAAAATTAAATAACAGTAATCAGTCACTCCAAAGCCAAACCTATAGAAGATCAAAGTAAATAAAATAAAATAAAATAAAAGTAAATTAGAAAATACCAAATGACCCCAAAGCAAGTCCAGGACATTTTAAAAAAATTTAAATTAAATATATCCAGCAATCAGTCATTTCAAAGCCAAACCTAGAGCAAATTGAAATAAATAAAATAAATAGAAAATAGCAAGTGGTCCCAAAGCAAGACCAAAGCATTTTAATTTTTAAAAATTTAAATCATACCTTCCATAGGACATATCTCTAGGGGCAGGAGTAATCGCTTCCTGCTTTCTCTTATAACCACGATCACGAACAGAGGGATAGATGGGGAGATAAGGGGGTGCACTGTGGGGCATGGGTGCAATAGTGTTGAATTGAGGTGGGGTAAAGGGTGGTGGTGGATGGCCAGTAGGAATGGGTACTACTAGTGATTGTGGCCCTTTCATTGGCGGTTGGGGTGGTTGAGGTGGGTTGGCGGAGAGCACTGATTGATGTACTTCTGGTGTGGTATCCACTGAAATGGCTGCATTTTGAGCAGTGTTTTGTCTACAAAAAAGATAAGTGGATGAGTGTCTGGCAATGAAATGTGATAAAAGTATGAATAATAAAGGAGTGTATGTTTATGCGTAATTGTTCTTCTCTTTATCTCGTTCCTTTCCACACATACATCTTGAAACCCTTCTATATATCCCTATTATCATATTCACATGCACGTAATATATACCTCTATCCCTTTTACACAGCCAATGTACTTCATTAGCTCTCTGAGGAAACCGCTAAGACCTACTGGAGTCAAAATCATGCATAGACATTACTCCTAAGTAATCTAGTAATCTATCTAACCCTATGTCTGCAATGGGTTTGGGGTTTGTCAATAAAATAAAACACTCTTCATTTACAGGAATAGTCACGAATATGTTGCATACTTACATATACTGTACATTGTCTCTGTTGTATTCTTTGTCTATTCAACTCTCTCTCTCTCTCTCTCTCTCTCTCTCATTATAACTAGAATAAAAGTAGCCCATAGTCACGATAAAACACCTATACAACTATACATTCACGCCTTCTCATATTAGCAAGCAATTATCCTACCCTAAAAAAAAACTATATAGAGATGGGGAATAATAAGATTGGCTGGATATTACACCCTAATGCAGGTAAATAATGACGACATTAGGAGGGATAGGTAGATGGCATTGTACATTTGTGTGTCAGTGAGAAAAAATAAAATAAAGTGGAACTACAAATCATTGGATAATGATAAGTCTAAAACTCCAAATAAAGGCGGGATATATTATATTTAATAGAGAATCTAAGTAGTATCATAGATATATGAATTATTGATAGGAGGGAAAACAATTTAAAATTAAAACTATAAAAAAGTAGGCTTGTTGCTGTGTCTTATATAATTTACTTCTAGTGATATTCAGCTATACAGCACGAAACGTTTCATGTTAAAGTATACAATAAAGAAAGTAAATGCAAAGAAGTAAGATAAAATGAGAGCAAGAAGAAAAAAAGAGGGTTAAAAAGAATAGTGTAGTTGGTAGTAGAAAAAAAAAGTATGCCAAGACAAAATAAAGAAATATTTCATAATAAAGTAATAATATATTACTTTAATGAAATGGCTAAAAGGAGAAAAAAGAAAAAAAAAAGAAAAAAAAAATACACACAAGTAGACTCTTGTTCTCTTGCATTATTGGAATGGCTTATAGACCAACATGAAAGGCTGCTGTACGCTTGAAAGGCTTGAAAGGGCATGTATATAGGCAATAGTCAAAAAAGGTAGTAGAATTGTAAAATGATTAGGCGTTGAAGGTAGAAAGAAGGGGCATAAGAAAACTTTGAACAAGAGACTTGGGATATCAACAAAAAAAGTTGCAAATAAATTAGGGTCAGTTTAATAATGTTCAGCTTACCCCGAAACATCTGGTTGAAGTGTAGCTGCCATGGTAATCTGTTATTGTTGTTAACGAATGTAGAGCCTGATATTTGATATTCTTTCATGAAAAATAGAGGCATAAAATGAAGCAACAGGTCTAGGTAGTAATGACTTCCTTGGTCTAAAGTATCAATTAATGTGCGTGGGTTAAACAAGCCTTTATAAACTGTTCAAGGTTATATATTTTCCAAAACCGAGTACCGTCAGAATATAAAACAAGAAAAACTTTTGCTTTGCTGTAAGCAATTAAGTAATAAATATATATCAAATAGACAATTTTTTTCGTCATTCATTGCCCTATTATCATAAACATTTCCGTGCCTGTCTATCTATACTATATTCTGAAATGCGTATAAAACTATGTGTTGTTTTGTTATTATACATATATGTACGTATATACACAATTGTATTACAAATATTGTTAACACAAGTTCCTTTGGTAGTGAATCATAATATATATTATAATATTAGCCCATAACACAAACTCCTTCTGAAAAAGAGCAGTTTTCACTGGTGAAAGATCAGCTAATGTAAGTATTTGGCTTAGATATGCGATTGCCTATAGTTAACCAATAAAAATGCTAACAATAAAAATCAAAATAAAACAATCACCCAAACAGCTGCAACGTACCACGAGAGGCAATGACTTATATCTATTACATATATATACAAAGTTGCACTATATCTATATGCAGTTATATCTATTTCTGTCTTTCAAATAGTGTTCAGTGTGTATCCAAAATGACATCTCTAAGCCTTTACTATTTCATTTTTCTGACTCATATTTATGATATATGATACAGGTAGCTAAATACATAAAGTTGGGAGGGAGTCCTATATTATAAGCCAGAGTTTTTGGGGTTCATCTACATGTATATTGTAAAGTCGTGTAATTGAAATCAGCCTCTAATATGGTTTTATTTAGTATATTTTGTTGGAAATAATTGGAAACAGTACCGTTCCTTGTTACCTATATTTATTTGTAATTGTGGGAATGCCGAATTAAGGGGTGTTTAAACAAAACTCTTTGCCTTTGCATACACAGAGCACAGGTATGCTAAGACATATTTTGATAAATAAACAAGTCAGCACAAGCTAAGGGGTAGGCCTATCAATTTGATAAAACTAATAGAGTGCAGTTAGTTGGACAGCCAATTGTTGGCTGATGGCTTAATGAAATATTGAAAAACATGCTGGCGATCTTGGAGTAGTATCAAACCGGTCGTACAAAATACACAAAATAGCTAAAATGACCCACATTTACTAAAAATAGGAAAACAGTATATTACCATGTGCAACTAAATGCAATAGCAATTATTCTTCTTGAATAATCTGGTTTTTATATAGGGTTTTCTTCTTTAATAATGGTTTGAGTTACGAAAAATAATGTTTTCAGTAAATAAACCCTATTTGCGATTGTAAAGATGGACCCAAGGACCCATATCGTTATATATATATATATTATACAAATGTGCCAAATTGTGTTAAAAAATTATTTTCATGTTGTGACATTGGAAAGACTTCAGCTTCAAATAACGTCTACATTGAGTTAGTTCACTGACAGCTCAAACAAGTGTAATAATATTGGTAGAAACAAGAAGAATATAGGGTAAACATATCCAGTCTTTATTTTAAGCCGCTACCTTAACAATGACGCATATCAGGTGTTATATTATATTATAAACAAAACTGGAAGTCCCGTTTCATCACACAGTGGTTAGTTTATACCATTCGAAACACACTTGATGTAGTTAGACTGAATTCAGATCAAACCGTATACCTAATGTAATATAGTAGATAGGAATTGGCCTCAATCTGAATCATTACTATGTAGGTTTAATAGATAATTTCTACAATGTGGTTAAGAGTGCATCATAAATGAAATAGAATCTATGTTATATTCTAATACAAATAAATAAATAGATAAGGAGTCATTGTAGCGGATTACGCATGTTCCAACAGTATTTGTTTTAAGCAATATAAAATGAATTGTAAAACTAATCCCAAACTATTCTTCATGATAGATATTGGATAAGGTTAATAAATCTGTATTTTTTTTTCCAGTTATTTTTTTTTTAATTTAATAGCATTTGGTTACTGTGATGAGCGTAAAAGGAGTAACCTTGTAACGATATATATATTATTGTAGAAAATAAATAGGTAGAAAAATGTCGAGTTGCTACAAACTTAAATTATTAAAAATAGGCATTTATGGAAGAACAGACCAGTGTTTTTCATATACTATAAAACACTTAATTTTGAAGGAGGCTTTGATTTTTCTGTGGGAATAGGTGAAACGATACGCCCTAATGGGGTTTCATTGCAAAACTCCACTTATGTATGTTCACTGGTATATATAATCAATAATGAAAAATGAATTCCATTATCTATACGTAATATTGTGACAAGCAAGCACTGAATAAATCCATGTATTGGTATACTCCCCATGTTTCTATACCTAATATCTATATCATTTTTTTAAAAAAAAACAAAGTACTTATTGAAGACTTTAAAAAAATACCAACCATGTAATGTTTTACTTTAGGCTAATAAATGAGGCAGTGTTTTTTAAAAAGCCAGTGTTATTTTGTTATGCCAACAAGGATTTATAAATAAATATATTTTTTAAGATTTCAAGAAGTCGTGTAACAAACATAGTTCTTTTATTGTTGTCGGTTTATTTGATAATGTTTAAATATTATGACAACTGAATGCATATAGTTACATATATATGCACGTTTAAAAAATTATAATATGTTGTCTTGAATAGCGTCGGTGAGCAAACAGGTGTTTGTTGTTTCTTAAGCTTTTTAATAATATAAAAAATCTGCAATTTACTATATCTATGGTTTATAATATAATATTAAGTGTAAAAAGGCGTAAAATAAAAAAAGAAACATGTTATACTGTCTTGCAGTGAAGACGCTCTTAAGAAAAAAAACCTGATACACCCAGAACAGCATAACTGGTCACTATGCACTCTGTATCAAGAAATTGTTAAAGAAGTTGATGTGTTACAAATCCATTGTGAAACACCAATCCCAAAACTTTGACTGATGACCTTAAAATGTTTTCTGACTTAGGTTCAGAAATTCTAATAATTCTGATTCTGAGTCAACCAGATAATAGAACTGGTATAGTAGAAACTTTATTAGATAAAAAAGCAAAATAGTACAAAACTTGCAGAGATTTGTTCAGCTGGCAAAAGGTTGAAAGGGTCCCAAAAAGGGTAAAACACACAAGGCAGTTGAAAAATCACCAGCGAAAGCCAGATCCACTAACATTATATCAATATCTATAGAAAACAGTTGCATGTTCTGTGATCTTGGAGATACTGGTTCTAATGAGTTTGAACTCTATGTAACTTATTAGAACTAATATCTCCAAGAGCACAAAACATGCAACTTTATCTTGTAGATATTGATATGATGTTAGCGGACCTAGTTTTCACTGGTAATTTTTCAGCTTTCATGTGGTATTTCACTCTTTTTGGGGACCTTTCAATTTTTTGCCAGCTGAAGAGGTTTCTGCCAGTTTTGTGCCATTTTTCTTTGTTATTTAATAAAGCTTCTGCTATACCAGTTCTATTATCTGGTTGCTTCAGATTCAGATTCATTGACACTTCTGGACCTAAGTCAAAACAAAACAGTTTAATATTGTCAGCCAAAGTTTTGAAACTCTTATCAAAAGATTTGGGAATTGGTATTCTGCAAGCGATCTGTAAGAACATCACCTTCTTTAAGAACTTCTTGACACAGAGCACATCACATAGTTACCATTTAGTTGTTCAGGATAACTAATTTTAAAAGTATATTAATATATTAAATGGAGAAGGACAATGCACTAAATGGCTAATACCAATAGGATTTAATTTAAATTTAGTTTAATTGCCAACAATCTATAACCAATATATTTTGACTACATGGTTTTAAAATATATCAGCGTGTGTGAATAAAATTGAAAATTAGCTTTTGATGAGTATGATTATAGCTGAGACAAGAAAGCCTAGTCAGTGAGAGTATAATTTGGAGTAAACAGATAATTAGATATTGGACATGTGGTATATTAGGCTATATTATGTTGTAGAGTGAAATTGAAAGAAAGTAAGTCTTCTGAGCTTGTCAATCTAAACATATCATTCAAGTTTAAATTAACATCAAAATCTGGCAGGAGTGGTGTCTTTTCAGATAAGAGGGTGTTTGAAAAGGATGACTCTTCAGAGTTAGAAGTAAGTAAAACTCTCACTTTCTTGTCAATTCTCACATATTGTGCACAAGTGATGTGAGTAAATCATCACCTGCATTTTTGCAATGTCATACTCAGGAGAACTTTACAAATGGATTTTAGTCATAACTTAATAATAAAAAGTAAAAACAATTACTGTTTAAGCAGCATCTTTTGTTTAATATTTTTTTATTCTTGATATAGTCTAAAACTTTGGTTTATAGTTGTAAGTGAAGTGATTGGCTACTAGCTACTTAATATAATTCTAATGACTAAGTTAAATATTGGACAGTAAGCTTATACTCACTTTTCAGAAGATCTTCCTGTATAGTATTAGCACTTCTAACTATATAATTTCACTTGAGTTTTACCTATCTGCCAGTATGGGGTTTAGCCTGTACATATAGAGCATCAGTTACTATACCCTTAACACTTAAAACTAGATTGGTTTCCTAATATCAATTATTACCTAATGTGCATTAAAAAGAAGTACCCCAGATAAACTTTGGGCCAATTACTATGCTATGAATGTTCATTTAAAACTAATAAGGTTTTAACCTTTATAAGAATATCTAATAATAACTGCTGTACTACTGAAACAATAAATTTTACATAAAGGTCATTACTACTAATTAACTAGATCCATGCTTTAAGTAGTGTGACGTTTCTAACCTATTCATTTTTTGTACATGTATATAATATTTATACAAACACATTGCACATGCTAATATTAGCATATATAACCACATTTCTCCTACATCTCTATACACCTATTGAGATGCAATTGTTTATGTCTAATGCTAATTGGGCGCACACCATATAAAATTTGGGAAGGAAAACGTCTTAGTAAAAATATTGGCCTTCTATTCCAACATTGGGATTTAGTTTATTATTATCATTTTTATTTTGAATGGCAGCCATGATGTAGTGGTACTTCATTTGGATCATGTTTTATATTCCTAATAATCCCATTGCTTTTGGTGATTCTTGTGGTTGACTGATTGCCCTTGAACATTGGAACTGGCTTTGAGGCAATATCTAGGCAATCTGGAAGGTTTATCATCCAGACAGGTTCATTAGTGGCAGTACATTGAGCTATATACTCAGCTTTACTACTAGAGATAGCCACGATGCTCTGTTTCTGGATCATCTAGGGAACTGGAGAATTTGAAGTAAACAACATGAAGCCATTTGTGGACTTTCTTGAGTCCAGATCTCCAACAAAATCAATATTTACATAAGCAGTAAGCTTGAGGGGCCTACGATGACAAACTATACCTTTGTCCAGGTAGTAGTCCAAGTATGCTATTACAGGGACCATTATCTTCTAATATGAGTAGAAAGGATTGAGGGTAAAATAACTCAGGAATCCTATTGAATAAGTGATATCTGAGTGGGTAAGCCTGGAGACCTATAGGAGACATATTATGGCCGTTTGATAGTCCTTTACATTTTATATGGGGTTGTTGAGGGTGGCTAAGTCCAAAGCTGCTACTTGACTGGATAGTATCAATGACATGACGTGTTTAGCATTAATCAAATCATATTTTCAAATATTTTCTCCCACATATCGCTTTTGAGATAAATGAATGAGACCATTTTTATCCCTCATTATTGAGTATTCAAGATACTCTAAAGGAAATTTCTGTTTTTCTTGGTATTGAACTTTTGTTTTATTTTGTTGATGAGTCCATTAATAGCAATCTTTTTGTTAGCCACTATTAATATGTCATCAACCTACATACTGATGCCCAAGAAATTAGGCAAACCTTGGGACACAAAAAAACATGGGTTGTCATTAATGAGAGACATATATTCTCTTGCTAAAAATGCTGCTAAGGCATACTGACATACCAAAACAGTCAGCTTCAGGCCATATAATGAGTGCTGAAGTTTACATACCCTTTTTGAAAAGTTGGAATCAACGAGTTATTCAGGTTGGTACATGTAGATGTCCTCCTTAAGCTTGCTATTTAGGTAGGCTCCAATTCTATCAAGTTGGGCCACTTCTAAACTACAAGCTTTAGTTACAGCTAGGAAAATGCAGATTAAAGTCAAAGAGCACACTGGGGACTCAATAGTAAAATAAGTCGCATTGGGACACTGTTGATTGTCTATAACTGCAAGCTAAGCTTTTTAGTTGGTAATAGTACTGTAGCTATTATGCTTGGTATTAAAACTCCATATGGGTCTTAGAACTGGTTGGTATGGGACCCAGTCTACCAGTTACCATGTTGCGTTACCCCATAGAACCTTCATCTCCTGCTGCATGGCTTTCTCCCATTCTGACCAGGGAGGGAAATTTATTGCAGCCAACACAGATTTTAGAACGTCCAGACCATACATGTTGGGTAATAATATGTCATTGAACACAGAGTTGGTAGAGGGATCCTTGGAATATTCTAGACCTAAATATGTTATAAATGGTGCATACTTGGTTTTCCCAAGGTTTTCCCAGTTAGTGTAAATTTGAGACCCCTCCTTAGTTGGCAAGTGCTCTAGGGAGACCTTGTTTGCTGCAATAGAAATTGAAGGGTGCTTGTCCTTCTTGGAGGCTGGTTTGGCTACCATTGTAGACTTACTAGACTTCTTCTCAGATTCTGTCTTGTCGGTCAGCTCCATTATCTTTTTAGAGATGTCCTATGTGCACCAATTCTCTTGAGTAAATATCTGCTCCAGACTTGCTCTATGGGGTTCAATTGATTTCTTTGAATTCTTCTTGCCAATTTTAACAGAATAAAAGGGAGAAAACTTTGATTTGAGAGGCTGACATTTGTATAAAGCAAAGCTTGTCTCATAGAAATGAACATCTCTACTCACTTCTACTTCTAACTCTTTTTTTTAAGAAGTCAATAAGCCTTCTAGGTGTACTAGTAGCCTAACAAAAGTTCCTTACTTGCATGAGGGGAGATCTTGTCCATGGTATCAAGCTTGTATAAGCACTTGCATTCAAAAGCACTCAGTCAATCAGTAGTTGTAGTAGTTTAGTACTGTAGATGCCACAGAAGGTTAGTTTTACCCAGGTTTTGAGATAGCAGTGCGTTGAGGGTAAAGGCTGCAGTCTTTGCTACTTCATCTCAAAATATTCTTGATAGATTGCTTTCTATCAAAGAACCTCTGACCATGGTAAATAATGTCTGATTTAGACATTCACTTATCATTTTTTGTTGAGAATAGTCAAAAACACTGGTCTGATGAAGTATTCCATGCTTTGTCAGTAAGCCATTAAAGGCTGAGTTTACAAACTCAAACTCATTATCAATAATCAATGCTGATATGGGTTTGTTATGTTTTGCCATAACAAAAGCATGATACTCCTTAAAGGCATTGAAAGTCTCTAACTTCTTCTACAGACAGAAGATAGTTAAATAGTGCAAATACTCATCAGTAAACGTCACAATATATTTATAACTAAAGTAAAACTACTTAAGCAGGTTGGCCAGATCTTAATGTACTGGAATATCTTATAGAAGATTGGTCCAGTCTATTTCCTTAGTGAGCTGCTGGCTTGCAACTTTTATTAATTTCTCTGACGTAAACTTTTTGCAATTGTTGTCCTTCAGTTCTACAATAAACTTGGGGTTAAAGATGAGAGTAAATGCAATTGAATTCCTAACTGTACATTTCTTTCTATAAGTGCAGACAGTTATACAACTAGTCTGTACATGAGATTATTGACTGTATTCCCTTGTGGCATTAAATAACCCACTTGGATGATGAACACTAAGCTATCTTGGAAGACAGTTGTTATTCCTTTCCCCCTCAGAGAGAGCATTGAGAATAAACAGATCTTTAGATCGGATCATATAACACATCTTTCAGTGTTATGGCTTTATTGACTATGCTTACAGTGGCTAGTAAATTAATACTGCCATATTTAAAGGCATTACTCTTGGAACCATTATTCCATCTAATGTAAAACAATTTAAGGGTAGAGGAAATAAAGTTCTCCTTACAATAGTAGAGATGCCTTAAAGCTCCACTGTTTAATACAAAGTGCTTTCTATTGAGCTGGAAAGAAACATTAGGTTCGTTCAGGTAGGTAGTTTCTCACCATGTCAAATGTTCTGTCAAGTTACCATTTACTGGCTTCTTGCCACGTTTTCCCTTGGGTTTCCCATAAGAAAATTATTGATCTTACATGTTTTTCTGATTCTGTTGCTTGCTCTGAGCAACTGAGAGCTTACTTAAAATTTTATTGTTGGACATTCAGATAAATTACGTGATCCAGGTAATGATGATGATGTTGTTGTATTGTACATGATCAGGACGCTGATTGTTAAACCTTGGATTTAAATTTTGGAATTGGAAAATTTTAAGAAGGTTCTCACAATATTTCAAGTACTTAATGAATTCCTTCAGATTGCTTTTGCTTCAATATGAAGCAACAAATTGCTTCACTTGTTTGATCAAATGATGCCACTCACTCACTAACTGAGTAGCTCTAGCCATGATGCAGGTGTTTTTGTGCTCCAGTTCAATCCTCCTAATAAGCCTTTTGATGATTCCTATGAGTCTTGCTAAACCATTTCTGCCAGACTTACCTGACTTTGGTTTGGCATTGTAGTACTTCATGAGGTGCTGAAAGCACATTGGTGTTTACTTGTTGTTAAATTGTTCCTTAATTGCCATTCATGTTTGATAGGCAAAGTAAAGGGGCTTGCATTTAATCATGGTGCACTGTTCCTGTACAATTAGATAATTGAGGTAATACCTCAGGATTCCCTCTGCTGATCTAATATTCTTGGGTTTGCTAACTGGGCTTAAGCTGAAGGAACTCTCAGTGTAGACAAATTATGGTAAACTTGCATGTAAAATATCAAATTATCTGCACAGTCATTATAAGACAGCTGTCCATCTCATCCTCCCCTGAATGCATAATCCAGATCAATTTTCATGGACTGACATGACTGATTTTAAGAAAATCATAAATTATTGAACCCAGTGACACTGATGTCATTCCAGAAACCATTCCTGTGCCTGCATTAGGTCATCCATTGTAAAAGAAAAAGTCTGTTGTCTAGGGCTGAAGAATTAAATTGATAAGAAAAAGATGGTAGATCTGTCGGAGCAGTTGGTTAGGTTGAAGAATTAGGCACCTGTTGAGATGTAGGTGCTCATTGATAATTTGAAGGAGTTAGAAGAGCAGCAAACTCTTCCCCAGTAGCTTCCTTTAAACTGTACTTTTGTAAATTGAAGAATAATTAGCAGTGGAAGTGCTGCTAAGATGTTGGATCTTATTAATCCTACTATGAGTAGATGGAAAGAAGATAAATTATCTGAACTTGTTAAACCAAACATATAGTTCAAGGTCAAGTTAAGATCAAAATATGATGGTTCACTTTCTTGTCAATTCTTGCGGATTAGGTATGAGTGATGTATGATGGATGTAAACAATAGCCTGCATTTTGATAATATATTTTTTCATGAATTTGAAAAAATGGGCTCTAGTTATACCTTAATAATAAAAAGTAAATATTTTTACTAGGTGTTTAAGCAGCATTTATTTGTGCTTCATTTTTTTGTTCATTGATGCAGACTAGAGGTTTGAGTATATGGTTACCATTTTAATAACTGGCTGGTAGATAATTAATATAGTCCTAATGACTAAGCCAAGTACTAGACTTTAAGCTTATACCCACATTGTAAAAGGATGTTTCTGTATAATATTGGCACGTCTAATTAAATAATTTTACTTGATTTTTATTATTGTACCAGTATGAGGTTTAACCTATACATATGGTGCACCAGTCATTATAGTATTAACACTTAATTTAAAATTGGATTGGTTTCTTAATATCAACTACTGTTTACTACACATTAAAAAGAAATACTTCAAATAAACTTTGGACAAATCATTATGGATGTCTATATATAAATAATAGGGTATTAACTAAGATAAGACTGTCTAATAATAAATATTGTTCCACTACAATAACGAACTTTACGTAAAAGTTATTAATACTTATTAACGAGCGCCGTGCTCTAAGTAGTGTGGCGTTTCTCACCTATTCATGCTATATAGAATAATATTTATAAAAAAACACACCATATACTGATACTAGTATATATAACAATATATTATAAAGGAGTTTAAGTTTGCATAATGATGAATACTCCAGGTGCTGTCCTGCCATGGAATCCGTTTTCCCCATAATAGGCAATTAAAGGTCATATATTTAAACAATTTTGATAAAATTGACCACTATTAGAAGGAGCGAATAATGAAATGTCTGCAACAGGTTAGATGAATGCTATGGTCATAATTCTGCATGAGTTTTCCTCCGTGTGGCTTCCCAGAAGGTGCAACATTTTTGATGTTAGGATAATATTAAAATATTAATATTATTTACAAACTTTAGAAATTGCAGTTCAACACTGTTACACTACAAAGACATAATGAACTGTGCCCATTTGCAATTGGTTATCTTATTGGACAGTGGGTAATGGCCATATGGTATTTATTATTATTATTATTGGGAATAATAAGTACAGACACAAGCGTTTCTGTCACCTATATTCGTTTAGAAGAAAAGAGAATATCGAATTAAGGAACATTTTAACGTGTCCTTCTGCATACAAGGAGTACAGATATGCAATGATATTTTTATTATTAAACAAACTAGTAATTATTATAATAATTATTGAATTATATATATCACTGGATATATCATTGACATAAGAACTCTATTTCTGCCATTCCTCCTGTTACTATTAAAAAGGTTTACACACCATTTGTTTCATCAACCATGCCAGTATATTTATATAATCTTTTCACAATTAGCTCTGCCGACTGTAAACAAAATAGGAATAAGTATTGAAAGTGCAGATTAATATTGGTTAAAATGCCTTATTATGTAACTACATAAATAGTAATGTACAATGGAGGCATATATATAGCAATCTACAGTAGCTCTATTGACTTGTCCACAGGCTTTGGAGTCTTCAATTAGTTTTTTGATTCTTACCTAGATAAACGTTTTCTTCTAGGTACTAGAGTATCTCAATCCAGTTTATTAGGAACTAGCCAGTTTTTGGCATAGTTCTTTCGTTATTATAGCAGTCTGTGTAGCCTCCTTCTTATGGGGCGTTACTGGATTTACATTTATACATAATTGTCATCAATGTAAAGAGAATATATTGGGTCGCTAATGTATCCCAATACTTGGTAGCTGTAATAGCCGTCATTTTGAATCTATTCGATGGCTTCAAAAACGAGATTTAGCTGAAACAAACCGTACAAATTATATGATTGGGTTTCAATCCGCGCATACGTCTATATAATTGGGTTTCACTTTAGCGAATAAAAAATTGCTATGCAATTCTGTAGTTATCTACTGGGGATTCCAAATAAGCGTAAATTAACACGATGAATTATTTTACTATAAACTACACATTTTATTAAATTATATACCTTTCACCTTGGAAAGTTCTCACTAAGTTACAACCACACTTGGAAGCTAATACAATGATTGACCGTCCCTTACCATTTACCAGAATAAGCCATTTACTATCCAAGGTAGTAGTTTGATTCTGACACCTTTTCATCTCAAGTTGTGCAAAACAGAGACCTGTTTGCCGCAGTATATTTAGATATCTTTATATAATATATATACCCTTATATGTAAGCACGCAATTTTATATGAATGTACTTGATGTGACGTTAGACGGGTAAATATTCATGTGTAGAGCCGTGTTGTTTTTTCATGCGCATATGTACGTATGCGTATATTGTATATTGGCCAATGCCTATCTCATCATGATACTACACGTTTATATAATCTATACAGACATCGCTAGATTCAACTCATCTTAAGGTAGTTTGATTGGCCAATCTTATACATTCTTTTCACTCTACCATTGTTTAACATCAAATTAACACTTGGCTACCATATTTCCAAATAAGGACACCTGTACAATCAAATTAGCTGGCTTTAGCTAATAAAATGCATGATTCGATTAGGGCCATAACTTGATACTACTACCTACCTAGTTCCCTAATCTGGAAAAGTATTACTCATTATGCCTATACATTCAAGGTACATCGCGCATTTTCTTGTTATTGTGAGGAAAATGAAATACTATAAAACAAGTTTGACCCGTTTACAGCCTTCTTCTCGCTTTGTTGTTGTGCACATGGAAAAAATATAGTGACCTGGTCAAACTTAAACTCCATCAACACCACATGCTGCCACAGCACTACTGACTAACTACTCGGTCGGCCTCATTGTTGTAAATTATTTGATTGGCGTGTAAAAATACTATCTCTTATCCGGAAGGGCATTGTAAGTCCACTAATAGCTATTAAAACTATAATTAGAACATTCCAATCGATTGATATATTGTTATTTAAATAATGCATGTAATAATGACAAAATTAGCTAGCGTGGAGATAGTTACATTGATTGCCAATTAGCTACCTAATAAGCGTGGTCCGTTTATTATTGTAAAATAAAATAAAAAATAAGCCTTATTAAGGTTAAAAATTGTTTTATTACCTGAACATGCATGCAATGGCGACCTGGCGCTTATTTTTATGCGGTAATTCGGTAATTAACCGTGCTCATCTAATTATTAATGCCTAGCTTATACCGAAGATTGGAAATATTAAAATTACAGTATACCATAAATATATTTAACTATATTAATGAAAGATACAAACATCAATAATTACCTTATTAGGTTAGAGTTGGTTGGCAGGTTTATTCATTTGACTAACCGCACTTCAAAATTTAGACTGTTATGCTAAGGCAAGTCAGATGTTATTACCTGTACGCCTTACGATTTACTACTACCGTTAATTTCTGGACTACGTCAAAAATTAACTTTACACAAGGCATATGTTGGGTTGAAATGATATTGTTTTGAAAAAAATTGCAGTTTTTCGTCCACTTTTAACGGTTAATAGTGAGTAATGAGGCAGCAATGAGGCATCTGAGCCTAAGGCAAAATAAAAATTCCTACTGTAATAATAAAACTCACTAAAAATTAAAATAACAAGCAACTCAGAAATCCAATATCTCATGCCCTATAAATTACAGAGGAATTAGAAAAATAAAAATAATCAAAACAATAATAATAAATGGTACAAGTGTGGAACATATCTCTTTTAGGCTTTTAGTCATTTTAAATATGAAATGCTATTGGGTCATTTTAGGTTTAGATAAATGGGTAAATGTGGCACAGCGATCGGCAATCTGAAAAGAGGCGGCAAATGAGGTCTGGCTTTTACCATCTCCTTTTAAAGGTGTGCGATAATAAAAAGAAAGTCAAAAATTTCCTTACGATCCAAGATATTGAAACGCTGCTCTCTCCCTTTATTTTCTGGGTATATAAAGGCACCTTAAAAATGTGTTCGAGAACGTGATATATTTAATCACTTTCTCTATTTATATCTTGTGAACAAATCTATGTTTCACATGATAAGAACCCCGACCATGTAAGAAGTGGCTATATATCGTACGCATACCCTCGTTGAAAAAGATTTTCTATCTTGGGTAACAATATTATGTTATTTAAGCTAATAGTAGTGTAGTCTTATACTGTACCAATATGATACGTGATAAGCACGGAGTTATCTCTGTCACAGATAAACTGCCCATATGTTAGAATTAGGTCAATATTACTTGCATTAATATACAAAGATTCACAAGTTTGCCCAAATACATACAAGAATGATACCACCTGAACATATTGAACTTAATTGAAAGTTATGAGTTTTATTTTGAAAAACTATACATCTTCTCATTGATTGGATTTGGATCTTGCTATTCTTGCTATTATATTTCATTATTTCATTTAAAATTTAGAACCAATAACATACAGGGAATGCTAAGTTTTTACAGCAAAATAATTTGGCAAAACAATTTCCTTCAACCATAGCTCATCATATGTACTATCATTATGTATTATTCATGCAAAAATAAGCGTAAATAAGAATGGTGCATTGCATATTAACTATTATAAAATATAGCCATATGCATGGTTTCATTTATTTTTAAAAATGAATAGATGACTAGATATGATTAATCTCTTCCAATGCCATGCGTTAAACTCGAAACAATGGACCTTCGATGCCATACTAGAATATCTATCAAATCAAATAGGCACCCAGCTAGATTACTACAATTTTAAAACACATACTGATAGAAAGAGACTTATACCCATATTTTCCTTTTATATGCAAACTCACAATATTTATAATTTATTTAACTGGACACAATATCCTTTCCCATCCTCCCTCATTTTCCCCTCCTCTAGGATGCTCCGATTTTAAATAATTCTAATTATTTGAGATGCAATGATATACCGAATATTTAAAAGGCATTTTGAATGAGCCACTTTATGTACCACTCGAAAGATAACCGTTTACCGCATATGGTTATTATAATGTATCTGAGCACTGGTTGTTGGGGAGCGCTTCCATAATTTTATTTTATTTTTATTGTTTTCGGTCAAAATAAACAAAATAAATATAGCATTGGTTGCATAAAGATGTGATTTGTACACCAGTAACGACAAAAAATAGTTAATTTTTAGATTTAAGCCTGGCTTGCTTCTGTTTTTATTGATTGTTTAATATTCACTGTACTGAACGGTTTTATACCGTACTAACTACTATACTTACTACTATATATATACCATAATACAAGATTTTTAATTTGATCCTAACCTTCAAGGTGGACATAGCTAAAATGCTAAAACATATGTATAGAGCTCGTCTTGGAGACGGCCTCAAATACACTGCTAAGGTTTTATTTGCAAGGCGCTTCTATGCACAGAGTGCTGGAGCACTGCACCCACAGGAAAGCTTCCTGTCCGGTAGCAATGGGTAAGTTATCACTCTTTTCCTACTCCACTTCGCCCATAGATGTTTTTCAAGGATTATATTTTCCACTCTTCCTGTTTTTCTAGAGATTGTTGCCAGTTATTTAAAAGAGGGTTAAAGTTTTTTTACATGCATTACCAACATGGCAAGAAAATTTACTTAAACATTTGTAAGAGAATCTGGGATCGCATAATCAGCCCATTCTTATACCATTGTATTGCTAGGTGGTCTTGAAATGCTATTAACAAGTATTGCTTTATCGTCCTTTGGAATTAACTTAGTAATCATTTTATTTATTCACATGCTGTACTTTTAATCTTAACACTTTTATCTGCAGAGTATACGCTGATGAAATGTATAAAGCCTGGAAGTCTGATGCCAACTCTGTACACAAGGTATATATATGCTACGTTGCTAAATTAATTCAAGGTTTTTTAAAAGAAAAAAATATAGAAAAGGTTTCTGTTCTTTTCTTTGTTTTAGACTAACTCGTATATTAATAATTATATAATATTAATACTTAATAAATTATTCTGCAATATTTATGTGATTATTTTGTAGAAACCTATGTTCATAGACTATTTTGCAATATTTATGCTAATCTTTTGTAGAAACCAATGTATGTTCCTTCTCGTTTTCAGTACTTACAATTTTATTTTACCAGTTTATATCTAGATTACTTGTTAATATATACTAATCCCAATGTCAATTTAACTATTATTTATTACTTAATCGCATACTCTGCTATTTCTATGTTTGAAATACAATTTATTGGTGTATCTATCAATCAGTTGTAATAAAGAGCAATTATCATAGTAGTTACTTGTATAGCTTGCCATGTAGTGGTATATCTATATGCATACACTCAACTAATTGTATTTGAGATAATTATATATATAACATTCAAGCCCGCAAAATCAATTTATTTTATATCGTTTATCACCTTCTCTCTTTTAAACTGATGAAAAATAGTGATTACGACTATCTCATACCATTACCTTACCATACTTAATAGGCAACTACTAACCTATGTATGTATAATCTTCACTCAGTCATGGAATGCCTACTTCACTGCCCTAGAAAATGGCGTGCCTCCCCCTGCTGCCTACACACCACCAGGCAATTACCTCGCCCTATCTTTCTCACTCTTCTTTCATATACTTCTGTTTATGCTCCCAAGTTCTTTTTATATGCATTTTTTATTTAAGACACAACTCCACCGATCAAATATCTTTTGCTGTCTTTCCTCTTACATTCATATACTTGTTTTATCCAGCTACCACAATATAATTACACTAAACTTTTTTGAATTACAATCACGGAATTGTTCTTTGAGATCCTTTTGTGCTGTAGCCATATACAACAGTGTGTTATAATATTATACAGTTTGCACCCGATGGCGTTTTCAATATTTATTTTTGTCTGACTTACCATTTAGTCTATTAAAAAGTATCAATCCAATACGAGAGTTAAAAAACTTTAGTATTTAGGTTCTATAAAGTGTAATACAAGTTTCTGATTGGGTTTTAGATGTATAAAGACAAGGCCAAGAACAAATTACTTTTTGCAGATAGGTGACGAGGCGGGTGGAAAAATATAGAAAGTATAAATAGACACTGACCCTAACTCAATGGCTATCCAGGCATGATGGGCAGTATGCCTACATCTTTTGCCATCGCAGCCGCAGGAACTTCTCCCCAAAAAGAAATTCAAGATCATCTTGCTGTACAAGACTTAGTCCGCGCCTTCCAGGTCAGTAGTATACATGGTATCCTGTCTATATGGGGTGGGCCTATCCCATCCTGCTTCTCTTTCAACGTTTTCTAATGGTCCCTACATATAGTTTTTATAATGATCGCATCCTTTTCCCCTTTGGTTACGTAGTGGATATATTGATAGGTCGGTTAAATATTATTCAACCAATAATAAAGACCACATTACCTCTAGTGTGTAGTTGTATGACTATATTATAGACACCTATACCCCTCATCCGCCATACTAAATACTTTAATCACACGATCCGCGGCCAATGAATGACGTATACTAATCACCAATCTCACCAATCAGGTACGTGGACACAATGTGGCTAAGCTGGACCCTCTGGGTATTTTTGAGGCCGATCTTAGTCGTGAAATCCCCACAGAGCTTACCTACACGTAACATTCCCTTCCTTCTCCTCCCTATACATGTCTATACTTTCCTCTGGAATAAAAAAGTCAAACCCCCTCAATTACTTCACTAAAATTATTTTGATATTATAAGCATTGCTTTTAATAATCATACTTACTTAATCAAGATAATCCCTTAATATATATAGTTGTAAAACCTATGTGGAAGCGGGCTAGCTTTGGTAGATGCTTCTGCTATCAGTTATTTTCTGTGTTTTTCACAAGTGCATGCAGTGAAATGTGACTAGACAACCGGAATTTATTGAATTAATAACGGTTTTCTATAACCCACGTAGCAACTATGGATTTAAGCCTGAAGATTTGGACAGAACCTTCAACATTGGCACTGTGGACAATAAAGGTCTCCTTGGATTGGTAGGTGGCCCTTTGTTTATTTGGTTGTTGATTGCACCTGTATATATGATAGGGAACATTATTTTGTATGCTATGTTATGCTATGTCATAAATGCTTGCTGTTAGTACAATACTGTCCAAAGGAGTAGTTGTAGTTGGTAACCTATAGTATAGTATAGACACATGCACGTGTACACGCCTACTTCTTACTATATAATATATTATAATATAACATAACGTACTATCAGTTATATCTCTAACTTATGTGTTGAATATGTGTAATTCACTGTATCCCATAGGTAGGCACTGTCATAGGATTTTTAATAGGGTGGGAGATCATAAAATATTTTGCATGGAAATATTTTAATTATTATAGTAGAATAGATTTATTGGTTGGTGACCTCGCTTTCTTAATTGCACTTTACTTTGGTACTTTATCCCATTTTTTCCGCCATTGAGACACACTATTTAAATTTAATTCTATTATGTGATGAATACTAACTGTGCAAGTACACATATGTAGGTATCCAGTGAGAAGCCTATGACACTTCGTGAGCTCATTGCAGAATTAGAGCGTATTTACTGCAACAAGATCGGATATGAGTATATGCATATCAACGACAAGGAGCAATGTATGTAGCAGTTACCGTAGCTTACTCGCGATTCATAATGTGTTTTGTTTCATTACTTGCCTACATTTTTCATAACTCTATAGGTTCCATATTACTATGTTATTAACTAGTTTGATTATGTGATGGGGAATAGGGCTAGAATTGCATTGCATTGCCAATTCTTGGGTTTTTTGTGACACAAAAAAAAAAGACTAATAATGCTATTAAGGATAAACGTTGTAAGATCATAGTCATATTTAGAATGGATTTTAAAATAGTGCCTAATATTGGATTAGATGGTTAAACGGAATCCAATCAGGTGTGATATTTATAAAATGTAAGAGAATATACACTGATGAAGGACACATAGATTCTTAGTGTACGTGAATGCAACTATGCAAATATGCCCAAGACTCTACCTATGTATGGTTACAAGCCCTTTTTCCTCTCCTCTCCCTTCTTCTCTTCTCTCTCTTCTCTCCTGTTCTTCCCTCTTCCTCGTATTACCAAGCCTGACCTCCACGCATTGTTACAGACAAATGGCTGCAAGACCGTATTGAGAGCCCTAACGGCTACAAGATAAGTGATATAGAGAAAAAGGTCATCCTATCCCGTCTGTGCCAGGCTGATGGGTGAGCACCTCGTTGTTTCTCTCATTCTTTCTTTCTTTCTTTTTCTCTGTCTACCAACGAATCAATTTGTGTGCAATATCACTGTGTAATGTCACATAACAATTGGGCTGTCTTGCGTTCATACCAAACTATATCTTGTTATTATGCTTATTATCCCACTCTATTCTACCGGTACTACTACTGCTCCTTTTATAATATTGTCTCCCCTATTTTCCTGTATCTTTTATTTCAGATTCTTTTTACATTTCTTATGCTATTGTTTAACTATTCACACCATTCCTAACGCATATTGCATGAATACCTAACTTATGTACACTATAGTACAACATACTATACTACCACATTACTATACTCCACTGGAGATATACCCTTATAGTTATTAATGGGAATGAGCCCACAGTTTTGAAAGGTTCCTTCAGACTAAGTGGAGTGCGGAGAAGCGCTTTGGTATTGAGGGTCTTGAAGGTATATGGTACTTACTTAATATATATATATATCTCGCTTTATTTCTTTCTTTCTCTCTTTTCCATTATACATGTCCCATTAAGGTTATCTATCCTTAACAGTGACCGGCACGTGAATTTAAAAACTACATTCTATTTGTTCTTCATTTCCTAATGGCATTCTCACCCACAACTACCATTCCATGTAATTGCTGAAAAATGTTTAAAGAAGGCCAACCATTGAGGGGCTAATGTTAATATAGGGCCAATAAAACGGCCCCTAAAACCTAACTTGGAACCAATCAGAATGGAAGTTAGCTATTATTTCTTCTTAACTACTTTTGACCCTCTGCCACGTGCATATAAATACATAAAGTCATAAACATTACATTATATATATATGCATGTGTGTGGGCTGGCTTTTATTAGCACCCTGTAAACCTGATTTAAAATCAATCAAAACTGAACATTAAAAAATGAATATTATTTATTTAGTTACTGGCGAACCCCACCTCTTTTCCACCTATGCACCCATTCTAATAAACTTGTATATATATATATATATGCGTTATCTATTACTAATAATTTTTCTAAACCCTCCCCCCCTTGTAAATTAGCTGCCATTCCTGCCCTTAAGACCATTGTAGACTATGGTAGTGAGTGTGGGATAGAGAGCTTGGTCATGGGCATGCCCCACAGAGGTCGCTTGAACGTGTTGGGAAATGTCATTAAGAAACCCTTGGATGTATGTATTATGCTTCTATTGCTACTGGTATATGTAGTGACGTTATCATTGTATGAAAAATACAAATATAGCCACACAGATTAACAATGTAATTTGACAGGATATCTTGGTGCTATAATAATATGATAGTGTGATAGTATAATGGTATGCATTTATATTTTAAAATAACTACCAATAGCATTTAGTGAGCTGGTATATATATATATCTATCTTTCCAAACGCTTGTTTGAGTGGGGGTTATAAGGGGTAAACTCTTACATTTTCATTTACTTAAACCAATCAAAAGAGGGCAAGGAAAGTGTGAAATATGTGAGTATATCTTTATCTCAGTCTGGTTATAGTTATCTCCCCATTTCATTTGCTTATGTATACTATAACGTAGTTAATTGGTATTAACTACTATCTAATTAATGATTTACTGTTACGGTTACTATAACATACTACAATACAACATAATAACATACTATACTGTTCAACTAATCTTTTATAATTTCCCCATAGTTCCTATTCAGTGAATTCCGTTCCGAATTAGAGTCAGCCGATGAAGGTAGTGGTGATGTGAAATACCACTTAGGTGCCTCTCTTGATCGTGTTACTCGTAGTGGAAAGAAGGTAGGATGGGGTCTATAGTGACATTATAGGGGGGTTAGTAATAGATAATGGATAACACAATAATACAAAATAAGATATGGAAAGATGGTAATACAAATATTAACATTAATGTGCAAATACTATGATGATTTTAAAGATTATCACTGTTTTAAAACCAAATGTTTTGTCTTAATTTTCCCGATTGATTGGCTGCCTTTCTTAAAGCATGTGCCAATTTACTTTTTTTAGAAATCGGAGTAAATGGTGGTGATTGGATAGTGCTGTAAACCATTTGTATTTATTGACTCTTGGCTATTTTATTTAATTGACTATTATACATGTCTTACTTTTCCTCTGGGTGTACAGTATGTAGTGTAGTGTATTGTATACTGTATAATATAGTGTATAGCACATACAGATGTAAATATATAATGTCTGTGTGCATGTAGGTATCAATGCTAAGATGTATATTGGTCTGTTGATACCAGTACTAGTACTATGTATATTTATTTACACTATCACTGTATTGTGTACAGATCCATCTATCTCTGGTTGCCAACCCCTCCCACTTAGAGGCTGTAGACCCTGTGGTTGTGGGCAAGACCCGTGCCAACCAGTTTATTCAGGTATGATTAACATGGTATTGTATGTTTATACTATACCTATAAAATATACAGGCAATAGAAATATGTAATATACACTGTTGTATGTATTAATCACTATATCCTTTTGTTTTCTATACATACATCCTACATTCCTTATCAATTCTTCTCTAGCCCTACGTAGCAATGTATTGCAGAAATTTTTCCCTAGATTAGCTCTTTTATAAAAACCTATTCAGATGGATGTTATATGCATGGCTAATTAATAGATATACACCTATACACCTACACTGGCCTACCTTTATACCACATACACAAAGCTAACCAGACTACCCTACCCTATCCTACACAGGGAGACAAGTCTCGCAAGAGAGTAGCAGC